>CAJHNH020000946.1:542500-580000 GCA_905116865.2 Candidula unifasciata | reverse complement strand
TGCTTCTTCTTCTTTTTCATTTCCCAACTTGTTTCTTTTTTTCTTCTTCTTCTTCTTCTTCTTCTTCTTCTTCTTCTTCTTCTTCTTCTTCTTCTTCTTCTTCTTCTTCTTCTTCTTCTTTTTCTTCTTCTTCTTCTTCTTCTTCTTCTTCTTCTTCTTCTTCTTTCTTCTTCTTCTTCTTCTTCTTCTTCTTCTTCTTCTTCTTCTTCTTCTTCTTCTTCTTCTTCTTCTTCTTCTTCTTCTTCTTCTTCTTCTTCTTCTTCTTCTTCTTCTTCTTCTTCTTCTTCTTCGCGTTCATCGGTTGTAAACTCCCGCGGACAGTTCTGGTTGGTCGTCCACTTTCAGAGTTTAGTGTTTTTCGAGAAAACGCACGTCCGTTTTACATATATGGCTTATTTGTATGCAGTCTCTAGGTTCACTGTCTCTCGGGCAGATGCACTCGACTTCGAAAGATGTCCCTAATTAGTTTACTCCTATGACATGCTTTCTGAGGAGGTAGGGGGTCTACTCAATGTGTCCCCATAACATGGGTCCCAATATCCAAACTGGGATGTTGTGTTTGTATCTTCCTACCCCTATCACTTACACCAATACTTCTGTCTTTCTATATTTGCCGCCTACTTATCCCTAACCCGTTACACTATTTCTTCTTTTTTCCTTTCCTCTGATCCTTCACTAGTTTATCCCGTTTCTCTTGTCTGATCAAACCATCAAGACTTCGATCAGCTCTGGTTTCCCGGAACATCCTCACCCTTCCCCCTGTTCCTTGCCCATTCCATCTTTATCAAATGATGACTGGACTGTGTCTGCCCGGAGATGACATTTCCATATGACATTTATAACATGGTTAGGACATTCATAATATAGAGGTCAGACAGACAGATGGTGCTGTTCAAGCTAAGTCGATGGCAATAAATTGACTATGGCACACAATCAGGGTAGGGGATCTTTTAGAGTCTGTCTGAGCTGGGAGTAGGTGGTGATGTGTGAAGGAGCTGGGGGTGAGTCTGGGGGAAAGCGGGAAGGAGATGGGAGAGACAGAAAGAGAATTGAGACAGAGAGACAGACAGCGAGAAAGAGAGAGATAGAGAGCAAGATGTGGAAGGGGTTAACCTTGGAGGGGGGGGGGGCGATGCTTGTAATCTAAATGAGTCCTATGACTGTGTTTGCACGGTGTGCTTCTCATTATAATGTGACACTGCCAGTCCTAAACACGCATGGGGGAAGGATTGGGCATGTGGCGGGCTTCCCTCCACTATTTCCACCCTGTAAAACAAACACTTATTCTTCAGAAGCTCTGAAATAATCTACTGAAAACAGATACAAAAAATCTAAACATCATCGACATATTTGTTCCTGCGAGTTAGACACTACACGTCTCATGGATGAAGTCTGCGGTCAAGCCCTCCTATCTCCACTCTACAACAAAACTGAATGATGCTGACACAATATCTGTTTTCCAAACAATATTATTCTCTGAACGTGGGTTGAAAATATTCCGATCGATATGTTAGTTTTATCCACAACATTCAACAATGCCTCGGGTTTTGTATTTGTATTATATGGCATCTAATATTGTCACAAAGTTATGTGTGTAAAAAATGGACACAGATGACCTCAGAAAGGAAGGAAAGGTACTGTCAGTTGTGTTCCTTTGTGGTTAGTTGGTTGGTATGCAAGCAGAGAATCATACAGATATTCTCACAGGTAGAGAGAAAGCGTTGAAAAGACTGAGATTTGGGGGATGGAGAGGGATATTCGTATTCATAAGGACCAAGAGACAGACTGGTAGGTAGACAGAATGGTAGTTAGACAGACTGGCAGTTAGACAGACTGGCAGTTAGGCATACTGGCAGTTAGGCATACTGGCAGTTAGGCATACTGGCAGTAAGGCATACTGGCAGTTAGGCATACTGGCAGTTAGACAGACTGGCAGTTAGACAGACTGGCAGTTAGACAGACTGGCAGTTAGACAGACTGGCAGTTAGGCATACTGGCAGTTAGACATACTGGCAATTAGGCAGACTGGCAGTTAGACAGATTGACAGTTAGACAGACTGGCAGTTAGACAGACTGGCAGTTAGACAGACTGACAGTTAGACAGACTGGCAGTTAGACTGATTGACAGTTAGACAGACTGGCAGTTAGACAGATTGACAGTTAGACAGACTGGCAGTTAGACAGATTGACAGTTAGACAGACTGGCAGTTAGACAGATTGACAGTTAGACAGACTGGCAGTTAGACAGATTGACAGTTAGACAGACTGGCGGTTAGACAGACTGGCAGTTAGACAGACTGACAGTTAGACAGACTGGCAGTTAGACTGATTGACAGTTAGACAGACTGGCAGTTAGACAGATTGACAGTTAGACGGACTGGCAGTTAGACAGACTGGCAATTAGACAGACTGACAGTTAGGCAAATTGGCAGTTAGACTGACAGTTAGGCAAATCGGCAGTTAGACAGACTGACAGTTAGGCAAATTGGCAGTTAGACAGACTGACAGTTAGGCAAATTGGCAGTTAGACAAACTGGCAGTTAGACAGTTAGACAGACTGGCAGTTAGACAGACAGACGGACAGAGAGATGTGCTTGCCATGTGGACCAATAAAATTACAACAAACATACAGATGAATAAAAAGGACAGTAAGACAGAAATATTGGACTAACAGGCAGATAACCAAAAATAGACAAAATTTACATACTATTTAACTCTTTATCCTCCGCTTCTTTACAATACTTCTAAACACGTTATCGTGTTAAAAATGGACTACGGGTGGCCATACGGAGTGCGCTATATATTGGTTAGTTGCGTATCCTTTACAGGACGTTGCAGAACCAACCCCAACAGTCCCTGGCTGTTGTGTGGTTTTTCTAGGCAAATTTACGTCCAGTAGTTTGGCGCTATATTTAATTAATCTTAAAATGGCTCTGCAAGCCAGAATAACTAAGAACTACTGCATGAACGAATTACATGGTCACAAAATGGCCTTCTTCTGCTTTTCCAAACACTCGTCATTCTCAGTGCAGTTGTTCCCCGTGTGGGTTCCAGGGCCCCATTGTTGGGAAAATAAAGTAAAGACCCACTGCCTGCTCAAAAGCATGTCTTAAGGAAAAAAAGATGGGAGCTTTCTTCTAAGTCGGAGTACATCTTCCAGAGAGGCAAGGAACCAACAGTCTGCATGCAAATAATTCAGATATGTGAAACGGATGTGCATGACACTGTTTCCAGAACAGGACTAGAGTCAAGAAGTGGACGAACAACCAGAGCCCCGCCGGAGTTTAAAGCCGTGAATGCGAAGAAGAAGAAGAAGAAGAAGAAGAGGAGGAAGAAGAAGAAGAAGAAGAAGAAGAAGAAGAAGAAAAAAGAAGAAGAAGAAGAAGAAGAAGAAGAAGAAGAAGAAGAAGAAGAAGAAGAAGAAGAAGAAGAAGAAGAAGAAGAAGAAGAAGAAGAAGAAGAAGAAGACAATTCAGTTGTAATTTATCTTAAAGGCACGTTACATTCATAGAACACAATACAAACTACAGTTAAAACACTGTCTGCACCTTTCCTCTTTTCATTTCAAATGTGAACTCACTACGATGATGGGCTGTGATGCTGTAGATAAGCAAACATCCTAGAAAGAAATAAGATAAGCTTTGCTAGGAAGAGAGATTTAACACACACAGATAAACGGCACAGGACACAGATCCGTAGATAAACTGAGGCAGAAGCAATTGATAAAAAGGAATAGGTCTAATGACAGAGCCTGACAGCGGACAGATCGATTGTTGAACGAAGATACAAGTGATTGATAAATGAGCATACAATCTAGGAGATGTGAAAGGCTCAGCAGTAATTATTCCAGATTATATACATATTTTGCCGTAGAAAAAGCTCGCCGACGCTGGAATGGTGAGATGCGGGTAACCTATCATACAGATAAGAAGAGGTTTTTATAAGGAGTAGAAAATTATAGGGAAGAGAAAAAGTTGGTAAGAAACAACAATTAGTTTATGTTAGCTTTACAAAATCGACCACAATAAACAAACAAAGGACGTTGCGGCGATTAGCCTTCATCAGCACATAAAGGACAACACAGTACACATAAACAAATAGGCTCTAACTGCGAAGTGACTACATAGGACTCTAATGTATAGAACAAATGATACTCATCTAGTGTTCCTGGCGAAAAAACTTCGTTCAATGAAAAGACGGTCAGCCTATATACCTCCAACGCGCAGGCAGGGGCAAAACAAGGGACGGGTTTGACGCCAAGCACGTCTAGAAAACCTACCTAAAGGTATCAAATACGACTAAACCTTTGTGTTGGTGGATAAGGGAGACGAAATGTATGTTTTTCGAAAGGAGCGTGGGCAATTTAGGGAACAGGCACCTTTAGGCCCCACCCCCTCCTTGTCCCCAACAAGTCTGTTTATTTCCTGAGAAAGAATAGGCTCAGGCCAGCAACCCTAAAAAATGAGCGAGAATGTGAGGGGTGGGGCGTATGGATCCCCATTTCCCATACACAGACGCTATCTGAATAAAAACGGGGTTTATAGATTTAATATTATTTCCCTCCATAATATTAATTTTTTTTTTGCACTTCAGCACACTATTATTATTACTGCGTACCTAAACAAGACTTATCCTCTCAGCGCTTCGTCCCCCACTACCTCAATGGTTTCTTTGTTTCGACACCCTGATTTTAACGCTCTCTAGCATTCAGCCTTTCTTGCATCATAGTTTTCAAACATTATTTGGCGATTACATCGCTTTAAAAGGTAATTTTAAAACAGTAACACAAACAGTGCTTCTGTTTGTGTAGTTTTTATTAACCCTGCGACTTAAAAATCGCAGCATGGATGGGGGACCAAACAGGGCAAATCCTAGATACCCGTTCAGCCCTCAATGAAGTTATAATTGGTGCTACGCTTAGTAATTTAAGCCATGTTTTCCTGTTGTGAATTGGAACAAAGAAGACACAAACAACAGACTGCACAATTTCTTGCCAGACATGCTTCGCTGTATGTCGTCAGGTGCAAATCATAGTAACAATTTATTTAAAAAATTAATCCGCAATCAGCCGTTTCGTGCTATCGTTTGGACTCTGTGCACATTATAAGCAAGGGAGATGCATTTTGAATTATTTATACTTCGGCCATCGTAGATTACTGAGATTTGTAGAAGCGACCGCGATAAACCGGTTTGGTCCAGAATTATCCAGATAAAAGGATATTCTCTTCACCTTGCGTTTACCCTGGGGACACAGAGAGTTTTTGAATGTAGTCGATTTTGCGTTTTAGTTCCAAGGATTAATTTATTTGCTTAAATTTAATCAATTGTTACTGTAGTGTGCACCTGACGAGATGAAGCGAAATATGCCTGGCAATAAATTGTGCAATATATTTTTTCTGACCTACATATTGATTTCTAAGGTAATTCCTGCCGTCCTGTGTGGCAAAATGCTGTTTTACATTTACTGATGATAACAACATTTAATTGATAACATCCGCCTTAAATGTGGAAATACGATGAATTCATCATTAATGAACACTAATTATTTGCATTAGAAATGTTAAATCTCTAAATATAACAGGATACATTTATGAGAAAAATGGTGGCTATGTTGATTAACGGTTTATAAACACAACCAATGTTACGAAAATCGCACTATGGAAGAGATGTGACCTCCTACCACCAGCTAATATTCCAAAGAAAAGATAACCGCAGATGCACTACACCGAACCTCCACTGTCGTAAAAAGTATTGGAACCTTTTCCATGTCTTTAGGCGTATTGGGCATATAGGGCCAGACCGACACTTTCAGACAAATCCACACTATGTGGATGATGCCTCCAGCATTACACATTACTTGGTTCAACGTTAAACAAATAAGTTGAAAAAAATAAAACAAGCAGGTTGAACAAAATAAAACCGACAAAACGAACGAAAAACAGAAGAGAACATTCAAAGTGCATGTGTCAATCATATTTCACTCGGTGTTTAATATTTAATTCCAACAATATTTTTCAAGTTTCCATATTCATTAAAAAATTCTCTTTGACAAGGCTTTCAAATGAGATAATTGCTTTACATTAGCAGCTGTAAATTGAAAAAGCACATAATTTGACAAGTGATTTTTTTTTCCTTTCAAAGCTAAACGGGAGAGAAACTCACAGGAGAAAAATTACTGAAAGATAACTCACTTTAGTCTTAATCTGGTGTTTTATCTTGGGTCGACATTATGTGAATATGATTTAAATCATTCAACAGATATTTCCTTATGTGAATTTTAAGGCTCCCATTTGGGTCGGAGAGGGGGGATATATGGGATTGTCGGGAGGAGTAGAAATACTGCCTCTAAAGTGTTGTAATAGGGTACCTTTTAGGGCATCGACCACCGGAACAGCATTTGGGCCTGTCCCTTTGATCTCATCAATACTCACGGCTCTTGGTGGTGTGAAATGCTAAGCCATTGTATATGGCTCACATAGCCTAGTCACTATTATAACCAAAAGCTCCTCCTTTAGGGATGCCGGTTGAACGTGACGATTTGTTTTCTTCAGACAAGCACCTACCTATCTATTAGAGGTTTGCTAAAATCGGAAGTTTTTCACCAGAAGACCCGGATACTGCAGCCTAGCTGAAAACCACAATACTACGTGCCAGTAGCTCTTTTCAAGTTCGAACGCAGAAGTAACAGAAGAAAGAGGGAGGAAATAGTGATGCAGGTTTACTATTGATAGATAAGCTGTCTGTGGTTTAGACACTGCGAACGGTCTTCCCAATTCTCAAATACCTGGTTCTATTTCCAAGAGACAGTCCTGCGTTAATTTTGACAATGATACCGAGAGCCGCCATAAAGAAAGCAATGGCAAACGACTGAACATAACCTCGCTAACAAAAACAAACGGTTAAAACTGCCTAGTCTGGTTCTACAAATTCTGTAAAGGATATGCAACTGACTGAACTACTGAGTGCCAAGGAAAATACGATTCAACGTAGCAGTGTTAATTATCTATATTGAAAGTCAGATCGATTAGGTCCTGAACGGCTATTAGTTTCTTTTACCAGCTAGAAAATAAATGGAGAGGGGGGTCGGGACAGGAAAACACCAGAGAGAGGGGAGACACACACACACACACACACACACATACACACACAGAGAGAGAGAGAGAGAGAGAGAGAGAGAGAGAGAGAGAAAGCGAGCGAGAGAGAGAGAGAGAATGATAAACAGACAGACAAACAGAGATCAACGTAGATGAGAAGAGAAACTTTTTTATTAGGACTGGGAGATAGTCAACGACTCGCATCCGTATATTGCTACAGGGAAGATGCATGCTCTCAAAATTCTAATTTTGATCTCCTAGCTGGGGCTAAACCATAGACTTTTAATGCTGTTCAATCTTTGCATTGCTATGGCCATCCTCCTTTTAATTTATGTTAGTCTAGTCTCCATAATGAATATTAATGTGTAATCATAATGTATCATAATGTCCTTCTTACGTATCACAGTATGTATTGTCTTAATGTGTTCATTGAGGACCCAAAGACCAGCACTTTTGGCATAATGCTTGCGAATGGGTTTCGAAATCCCTAAGTGCCGGTTCGATTTCAGTAGCGGGCAGTTTTGCGTTGATTCCAACAATAAAATGTAGACGCTAGTAATTCAAGAAGGGCGAGAAGACAATCCGGGGGACATCTGAGCCACCGCAGGGATTAGCTCTTATAATACAAAGAAGACGACGATATGTCAGCACACAATAAGAAGTGGCCAGAAAAATCACAGATCAGGCACTGGAATGGGAACAAATGGACTAAGGAACAGAATTGCCCAAAAGAAACACAATGACGAACGTTGATGGGAAAGTCAAAGGTGCTGGAATACACTCCATTAACAATATTGGAAGAATTGCAAACAATAGAATGAGATGGTGTAATCGAATGTATAAACCCTACGGCAGGTTTAATGGGCAAGCAAGACAATGATAACGATGATAATGATGATAAGGATGATGATAATAATGATGATGATGATGATGATGATGATATTCACGATGATGACAGTTTTTGATGTTAACATGCCAAATACGTCCTAATTCCTGGAATATATAACCAATGTATTGTGTTGCACAACTTTCAATTTCATGACAATAAGTCGGCAATCTAGACAACGCTTTGAAGTCTCCGAAATGCATTTTCTAGTAGATTGTTCAAAATTACACTATCTGCATTCAGAGGCGAAAACACAAAGAAGCTGCTCTACTAACATCGGAACAGATTCATCAACATCTCTGACCGCAGTGTTCTGCTAGACTGCCTGTAATCTGTCGTCCCCTTTAAGGACAATTCTTCGTTATCTGAAGCCCCACCTTGGCTTTTGCCGGGGACCTTGGTCAGATATAGCCGGGCCATGAATGTGGCCATAACGGCTAAAAGGCGTTTCTGGGACTTCTCGACGGGTGATCCTCATCCGCATTGTGGCACTTTGTGTCATCGGGTGTTTATCGCTTGTGGATGTCCTGGTGGGGTGCAACCAGCAAGCAATCAGCAAGCTAGACTCGATGTTCCATGCTATGAGACACACTCGGAAAATAAAGGATGGCCTCTAAGGAAGCCCTCTGTGGTGACTTACAGATGGGTAGATGACAACTAGCTGTTCGCCACATCGATATAAAGATGTGTAGCAAACAGTGTCGCCAACTGGCTGGCCGGTTGGTTTGTTTTAGTATCCAGAAGCCATGAGTTGTTAACCCTTAGGGTCGTTATTATGGATATCGCAACCTTTCGGCCTCGATTCCATTGTAAATACGGTAAATCTGGGAGAAAATGTGGCTTTCCTGCCTACCCCCGGGGATTGAACCCAGACCCCAAGAAGTTCCCCAACCGGTCTCCGCGCAATCCGGTTTAGCCAGCTACGCTAGAGAGCCGGGCGGCTGGCCGGTAAATGACTTCGTCTCTGGTCGGGACAATATTTGGGTCTGTCTTCCCTGATAAGTCGGCTTTGTGGCTAAGTCATTGCGAACGCTTCGTAATGCCGGGGTACCGGGTTCGATCCCAGCTGCGGGTCATGCGCCTTGCGTTGGTTTCAACAATGGTATCAGGGGGTTGACAATCCAGAAAGCAATGGCAAACTATTGGACGTAAATTTGCCTAGAGAAGCCACACAACAGCCAGGAGCTGCTGGTTCTGCAACGTCCTGTAAAGGATACGCAACTAACCTCCCCTGATCACATCAACACTGCAAGGGTCTTTTCTTAGTGGCGAGCAATGCTAAGCTATTTTATATGGCGCAAATTACATAGTCACAATTATAACCCAAAGCTCCCCCCCCCCCTTCAAGGTTGCTTGTTAAACGTGACGATTTTGTATTTTATGTTCGCAAAGCAAGCCAAGCAAGGACAACAATGCCTTGAAGCTTGTTACATAGAGTGATATATTTAGAAAAGGGGATATGGAAACAGAACAACATGGACTGAATACAGGTCAAAGGTTAGCGACTGAGAAGAAACATGTGAAACATAAGCATTGGTAACTGTGGTCCTAAAACCTCTTGCATTTATTGAGGAAGCTACTTCTTAATATAAGTTGGCCTTACTAGTCATATTCATCTCGCCTTTGTATGTGATACTCTTATCTCCTTTGACACTACGGAACACTGTCTTCTTAAAAGAAGAAAAGGTGCCAATATACAGTATACAGAACTAGAATAGTCATCAAGTAATTTTACAGCTGACAATGTCATTCTGCGTCCGTTTGTCAACTCCAAAATGTGCAGATGAGGGTAAAGGCGAAGGGAAAGTAAGTAAAGTAAAGAACCTTTTCGATGCCTTCATGTCTACTGGGCATATAGGGCTAGACCTACATTTTTTAGAGCAATCGGCAGTTAGTGGGTGATGTAGTCGGTATTGCGCCGGTCACATTTTCTTCACAGGTCTGTACCTACTACCCACTCAAGGCTATGTCCACCTAGGAGCCCAAAAGCTATCGTTGAAAAAGTACGGTACCGTCAGGACCCGAACCCAAGACCTTCCGATCCGCAGGCGAGCGTCCAGTCGCTAGACCACGGCGGCTCGATTAGTATGTGTTCAAAATGATAACCATAGATGCGATACATAACACATCCTGTGAAAAAGCAGACTAACTAGCAAGCAATGCACCCGCAGATGGGAGAAGAAATATGGACAGAGCATATATCAAACCTGTACGGATTAGGTTAAAGAATAATGACTAATCTCTGACGCTAATACGATTGCACACATGGGAGTAAAGCATAATCAAGCACGTCTACGCCGCCTTCAAGCCCCAGATAGGACACATTATAACCAGCTCCTCATGTAAAAAATCAGTGGAGGTACTTTGGAATGGCTCATGAAATGTAGGACTGAGCAGGCATGGGATTGTCCAATGTACAGTGATGTCGACTGTGAAAACACAACGCTACGCTGTCTGTCTTTAAATCTTTAGCTTCGATAGATTACATACTGTCTGCTGTTATATCGTCAGCATAGCAACGACACACACACACACATAAACATACACACACACTGTCTGCTGTTATATCGTCAGCATAGCAACGACAGAGACACACACACACACAAACACACACACACACACACACACACACACATACATACACAAATACATACATACAGACAGTCTAAGAAGTCTTTAATTAATCAGTATCTGGGTCTGGGGAAGTCAGACATGTCATTCAAGCCTGTTGAAACAAGCAACCGTAAGGCGCGTTGCTCAGTATTGAATGTTTCGTTGAATTCACAGACAGATCATATAGTACAAACGAAACAACTCCGTTAATAGAGTAACACTTTAAATAATGTCCCACTGATACAACTTTAAATAACCACAGACTACGTCTATTCTGTTTTACTTCTCTTTTAGAGAACTACTTAAATTCACAGTGCCAGATAAAACACATGTGCTTACCAACACATATACGGTAAACAACACGTACAGTTATGATGTTTCCACACGGTTTACAGGCATTTTCTACTCAGTTATTAAAGTAAACATGGTAATTTACACAAACGAGCACACCGAGTTATATTAGACAAGTAGTAAAGCTGTATACACACACGTTTAATGAGAATTCTGTTTTCCCTAACACAGCAAAAATTTACATCGATACAAACGACAATAAACCGCGGGTTTATGCTATCAATCACGGTATCCACGTCAGGACAGACGTACTCCAACGAAATATTACACGTGTGTTTATATGAGAACCTGTGTCCGTGAGTGTGCGTGTTTATAATGGTGAGCGCATGAGCGTGTTGTTTACCCGGCGTCTGTGATCAGGTGTTACACAAACGTGTGTCTCACCAACTGTCAAGAAACGGCGACACCCCGAACACGCCTCGCTCTCGAGCAGTTGGCTTGTACCACGCCAGGAAAACCGAGATCACACGGGTGAGGCTCAGAACGGGTGGCGTGCCCGAAAGATGGAGAGTCCAGGATATGGGGAAGGAATAGAGTTGGGGGAAAGGCGAACAGTGCTAGCTGTGAGTCGCATTCGTCGCCTCAAAATGAATTATTAAAGTGGCCATGGAATGACAGTTAACTGTGGATATGGTTCAAGATTGGCAGGCAGGTCGAAACTATTTCGAGTTGGTGATAAATGAATAAACAAACGGGGACTGACGGTGGTAGAAGGGTTCCACATCGGGGTGTATGTCAAAACTGACCTGGACTCCTAGGTCGACCCAGCCTAATATTTGGAATCATGACATTTCACAATAGGGAGCCGCGGTTGTGTAGTGGCCAGGCGTTCCTATTCTGTGTCAAGATTTCATGATCAAATCACGAAATTTTGTTTATTTTTTCAGACACGACTTGGCTCCCAGGTCGACCCACTCTAACATGGGTACTAGGTATGAAGTCTTATGAAGTAAAGGCGACTGGAGTGGCTCTGACCCCATCACCTACCGAGTGCTAATTGGTCTATTAAAGTGTGAATCTACTATAATATGTCTGACGCGTCTCTGACATAAAATCTATCTATCTATAGCCTCTTCATGTCGCTGTTGACACAAAAGGCATTCACAAGTAATCTCCATTGCTGCCGGTCTGCTGCTTTTCTGCCCATGGTATCCCATGTCAGTTTACATTCTTTCATTTCCCATTCTACTGTCCTTCCCCAGGTTTCCTTAGGTCGTCCACGTCTCCTTTTTCCCATATGCTGTCCACCAGAGAGCTGTTTTTGCCAGTGTCACAAGGCATTCTGCAAACTTGTCCATCTTCATCGTCTTACTTTGATAACATTTGCCAGTGATGCATATTCTGTTTTTTTTCCCCTCGTTTTTCATTTGTAATCTTGTTTGGCCAACATATGCGTAGAATTCTCTTAAACATTTTTTTTTTAAACGTCTCAAGTTTATGTCATTTTCCAACATTATCTGTTGTATAACAGTATTTCAAAAATATGACACAAAAAGAGTCCTTTATTTCACTTCTGCATTTCAAAATGTTATAGGCATACAAGAATCTGCTGCCTGTGATTGTGGAGCAGAAAGCAGACCCCTGAGCACATACTGCAGTACTGCCCTTACCTCTGCCAGCAAAGACTGTGGATCTGGCCCAGGGGATCCACATTGCTAGAGAAGCTATGGGGGACCGGTGGCGACCTTAAACGCACAATCCTATTTTTGACCCAGACGGGACTTAATGTGTAGCATGACTGATATCGAACGCAGAAGAAGAAGGAGAAGATAAAATGGTCTTGTTATTAATCTGCATGTGGGGCGACTAACCATGTAGGCAGCACACACTTTGAATCCGGGTACATCAAGCAGCTGGCCGAACGGTTATAACGATGGGCTCTCAAGCGGGAGACCTGAGCTCGAATCCTGGGTAAAGCTGGGAGTTTGTTCTGTTGGGAGCAACAACACCAAAATCCTCACATGGACAGTCGTGGCGACAGCACTAGCAGTGTGGTCGTAAATCCTCAGGCTCAAAGACGCCCTTGCCTACACCACAAAAGAGGTAAAATAAAAGTAGGTATTGGCAGTTTTGGAGGTGACTACATCTAGATTTAACAACCTCTACACACAGAGCGCGATATAGCAATTGCTTTGAAATTAATTATGTGCGTGTGGAGATTGGAGCATGTATGGATCTGCACGGAGCCCAGTCCCAAGCGGTTGCTTTTTAAACCCTTTTCTATCTCACTGAGTTTTAACCTAATAGCAATTATTTTGGACTAAAGAAGTTTAACACAAACAGTATAGGAAAGAAGCAGTAACACTAATGCATAAGATACATATAGTTAGTCGGCGTCTGTGGCTTAGACATTCGGAACGCTCTTCGTAACGCCGGGTTTGCGGGTTTGATCCCAGTTGCATGGAATTTGGCAGCAGGCCGTCTTGCTTCGGTTTTGACAGAGGTATCCTGTTTATGGCAACACTTCGAACATTGTGAAGTCGGTTCTGAACTCTCTTAAACGTATTTTACTGCAACTGTGACCTCTCTCTCTCTCTCTTTCTCTCTCTCTTTCTCCCTCTCTCTCTCTTTCTCTCTCTCTTTCTCTCTCTCTCTCTTTTTCTCTCTCTCTTTCTCTCTCTCTCTTTTTCTCTCTTTCTCTCTCTCTCTTTCTCTCTCTTTCTTTTTCTCCCCCCTCTCTCTCTCTCTCTCTCTCTCTCTATATATATATATATATATATATATATATATATACATATATTAAATTAAGCCCTCTTCTCAGTGAAGACAGTCTGCTTTGGACATATATATATACTGTGTTGTTTTTACGTGTACTACATAGTCTGGCCTCATTCTCTCGAACTGCATAAATCTCGCACCACTATTCAGAAGCTCCGAGAACAGTCCTTTTCTAAAGTTTATAAGTTCTAAATCGCATGATCTACTATTGACGACACAGCATTGCGTGACATGGGAGGAAAGCAGGGTAAAGCTCGCCTATGTCGCTTTCGAGGCTGGGATGAGTGACATTTTAATCTGCTCCTCATTGGAGAAAATCAGCAGAGGCACGCTGGAGTAGCTGCTGCATAGGGGGCCTGAGAACGCATGGGAATGCCCACGTGGTAGTAACGTCGATTATGACAACATAATCTACTTTTTCAATATGTCAATTAGTGTTGATGAAACTCTGACCTCTGAAATATAACAAACTTTTCACAGGTCACTGCCCGACACTGACCCTATACAGTCACGTGTTAAACATGGCCGTACAGACTGCCAAACAAGGGCATCCAGTTAGGCAAAAACGGGTAGCAAGAGAGGACAGGCAAGACAGGCGATTCATCACCGTGAATGTCTCGTCCTAGCGAGATCATGGCGAGAGTTTGATTGCATCGGAAGTCGATTTGTTAGTCTACCGGTCTTGGCATTTATTTGGCCACTAGTGAGAGGTATAATTGAGGGTAGAGGGCAGAGGTCATGGACAGAGGGCAGTGACAGGAAGAGAATTGGGACCAATAAAATTTTTCTAAAGAAAAACGACTAATAAGCCATACGATACTGATGATGTTTCTGAAAGAGAGAGAGAGAGAGAGAGAGAGAGAGAGAGAGAGAGAGAGAGAGAGAGAGAAAGATGAAGATAAAGAGAGAGAGAAAGAAGGAGAGAAAGATAAAGGAGGAGAGAGAGGTTCAACTGTGAGCCCACATACATCGCTGGTTCGCATTTGATGGCTTCGGATTTTTCAAAACATGAGATTGGCTCACAGGTCCATCCAGTCCTAAATAGGTCTTAGATAAAGTCCTGAGAAGTAAAGGCGGCCGGCGTGATACTGACCGCTTTAGCAGCCAAACGCCAATTGGCCCATACCAAAAAGAAATAGGCGCTGCTCTGTATATCCAATATGCCTACAGACTTGTGAAAGGGTCCCACAGTTTTATTTGAAAGAATATATATATATATATATATATATATATATATATATATATATATATATATATATATAAAGAAAGAGAGAGAGAGATAGAGATAGAGATAGAGAGAGAGAAGGAAAGAGCGTGCGCGAGAGAGAGATAGATAGAGTTAGAGAGAGAGTACTTACATATATATATATATATATATATATATATATATATATATATATATATATATATATATATATAGCGAGAGAGAGAGAGCAAGAGAAAGAGAGCGAGAGAGAGACAGATTAGGATAGATAGATAGAGAGAGAGAAAGGGAGAGAGAGAGAGAGATGACTTAACTAAAGGCTGAAAAAGGATTTATTCATGAATTGTCTTATCTTGTTTGCCAAGTTGTGTGAGTGCACCTTTCCGTTGTGTTTTGTATGTGTTTGCAAGTGTGTGTGTGTGTGGGGGGGGGGAGGGGTGGGTGTGTGTGTGTGCATGTTTGTGCGTGTGTGTGTGTGTAGTGTAAGCATCTTTGTGTGGCTTTTTTTTCTCTTTTAGTTTGCATTCTGCCGCTACAGTCTGAGTACCTTGCTGACAAGTAACGGATCTATAATAATGTAATCGAATTCACCCAACGTCAATTGCTAACCAAAACTGGGACAAAACGGGTTATCGTTGTTTGTTTGCGTTCATTGCCTGCAAACTTTGGCGGAAAATCCTGGTTGTTCGTCCATTTTTAGACCTGGTCTTTTGTTCAAGGACCTGGGTTGGCGCGTGCACCCGTCTTGAAGATCTAGCCTCATTGTTTGCAGACTGTTGATGCCCCTCCTCTTGGAAGGATGAGACGGATATACCATCAGACGGTTACGGGTAGCATTGGAATTATAACTCTTCGCTTGCTGCTGAAGATGGGGACTAAGCATATATGGAGTGTCCTAAGTGCTGTGATGTCGATTCCTAATTCAACATTCCTCTCGCGTAGATGCACACTGACATCGAAGGAAACCACAAATTAGTCGACAAAAACAACTTGCTTTTTTAGAACTGCACTGGGTTTATTCTAGTTTTCCTTCTACGATTTGGCCCCTGGACTAGGGGAATGCGGGGGAGGGGGGTGGGAGGGGCGTTAAAGCTTTGGAACTTAAAACCCCCTACTGTGTTTGCTTCGGTGTGTGCACATGTGTGGTATCCGGAAATGATGTAATGTCATCTCATTAAGCCAATGCCTGTTTCTCTTTGCTTTAAAAACCGGACATCATTTAGATGACATTTTTCAAACACGGACAGAAACTTTTTTTTAATATTTGAAAAAAAAAAAAATAAAAATCTGCTATTCACTTCGGCTTACAAAAATCAATTAGTCAGTTTTGTTAGTCTTTCCTCTTGAGCCTCGCCCGTGTGTATTGTTGCGCACGTAAAATCCCTTGGCAGTTGGGAAAAAAAGAGTAGCATAACGGTGCTGCCCAGACAAAATTTGTTGTTAAAAATTCTACCCAAACTATTTTAGGATCCTTGCCGGTGCTACGGATTTCGTGCACTGCGCTGAAAACTTCAGACTCAGCCTTGTTAGGAGTAGAACGGAGCACCTATGGGATAATACCCATGTGCCATGATATTGATCCGTCGTCTAAACCTAAACTTAAATCCTCTTGAGCCTAGGGTGGCGCAATGAGCAGATGGCATAGCTCTCCATGTATAGCGGTTCGTTGCCACTTGCTTTAGGTCTTGAATGATTGTTAGGTCTATGACTGAGCCTTTCCTGAAAATGGTTCTACGTACAGTCTCTCTTGGTGTTCCCCGTATTTTCCATTCTCGTCGCCATATGAGGGCTTGATGGGGAAGTCTTGTCTCATCTACAAAAATTCTGATACTATCGGGCAAAGATGTAAACACAACTGAGAACGTTTCAATGAAGGAATAACAATTTGTGTATGCAAATCAAAAACATGCAACACTAAAGAGATGGGGAAAAAATCAATAATGATAGAAAAATGCTTCTGTTAATCGATCTCTGCTGGCGGGTTGGAAATCTGAGCAGGTGTGAATCATGCATCCCTTTAATAAAACGAAAACACTTTGGAAATATCAAACGCCATAGTGGTTTGGAGATAACGGGATTCTCGAAGAAATGGCAGGTTCAAACGGTGCGACGATGGAAACAATATATCACGGATACAATGGCCTTAAAGTTTGCGAGGAGGGAAATTTGGCAGGCGACCTAGCAGTTTGCCGGCGTGCCACTATGATATCGACATTTTGCACGACCCGCTACATGATGATGATGAAAATGGTGATGACGAATTGAGAAAGCTGCAATAAAATCAAAAACTTAAGTTATAGAACCTGAACAATGGCATGCTCTCAAGGGTTAACAAGAGATTCCATCTTTCGAAGTAAGAATGCATCTACCTGAAGAGGTGAGAAACCAACAGGCTATACATAAATAGGAGTTGTAAAACGTATGTGCATTCAAATCTATAAGGCTTTCCGGAAAGGGGAGAGAAACAAAAAATTTGGGAGATGGCATCAGGAATAATCTTAAGACAATAAGTAGCTTCCGCTAAGCTGCAAACACAGGAAAATTAAAGAAACGACAATGATTTTTTGTGAAGGGATCATGAATGTTGATCACAGCCCAGGCAGCGAATATGTGAATAGCTGAGTTACACAAAACAGCATATGACTACATAGGCAACGCCTATTTGGACTACGTGCACGAACTATAAGTTATATTCTGAATCAAGCACATTAACTATAATCATCATATTGAACATGTGTATGTTTTTTTCCTGAACACAAAACTGACTAGCTTCACAAAAAGCAATACATTTAGAATTTACATAGTGTTCACGTAGATCATGTGCTAAGCACTTCAGCTAACCAAGATAATGTTGCTTTCAGCGACATACACAAAAAAATCTCAGAGCAAAGATACAGATTAAAATCTAGGTGTAACACATCTAACTATTGAAGGCAATTGAGCTCTAACACCGTTTAAGTAATGAAAACATGCCACCACTTCCGTGAGCTGATCTATTTATCTCCGCTTAGTCCCCTTAGCCTCCGTAGGGTTAAAACCATTTGTGGTTACGTCACGCCAATGGTTGGGACGAACTGTTCTTAGGGCAACTCGCTAGATCAGAATGCGGAAGGCTAAGCAAAACAGAACCCGATTTCCCAGTGCGTCGGCATTTTTATAGCCAACTGTGGCTCTGCCATATTTATCCCGCTAGTGCAGCCCAAACAAAATTATAACAGGCAAAAAATCTACACTTCCACTCCGTGGGCCTGTTTCGCTAAAGTCATGGAAAAAGAAAAAGTCAAAAAGTGAAAGATCTACCAGGATTTTCCCCGCACAAATTTACAGCTGGTGATCGCGAAGAAAATTACCTAATGGATTCCCAGAAGCATGACGATCATGTTGTACATCTAATTGTAGGAATTAGTTAAAACAGTAATAAAAATTGAAAAAAAAAAAAAGAATTTGAGTTAATGACCGAGACAGACATAATGTACACCAGGCATTCCCACACGTGCTATGTCATTTTCCTCGGTCGCCAACCAAGAGTTCCCATATTGACGCTCAGTTATTAGGTAAACAAAAAGCACATTTCAACCCCCACCCCGCACAAACCCCAGTTGAAAATCATTCACTCACTCATGACATGTTTTCTTAAACTGATGTTATTACTTTATGGGAGTTTTTTGTTTCAAACAGTTCCCCACTGAATTGAAACCCTGCACATGTTTTCACTTTACGTGTCTCAGAACTTCAAATGGCCAGACAGACGTGTGGATTTCTCTCAGAGATACCTCAGTTAACTGATTTTGTGTTTTCGTGAACGTAACTGTGCTAGCGGAAAGGAAACACAGAAGTAGGGAAGATAGAGGCAAATTGTGGTTAGAACAAAGTAGTAGTTCCCCGCTAAACAGCAAAAACAGAAAAGTAAAGAAACGACAGGGGTTCTTCTGCGCAGGGATCCTAGAATATTTCACTAAGACCCAGGGAAAGAACATCTGCATAGTGAGATACATGACGACAACCTAACTACATGGCTACATACACCTACCACTTATAGCGACCTGTCATCGAACTATTTCCTAGCAAGAATACACACCGACATATCTCCATAGTTTAACCACTAAAGAAATTTCAGATTTAACTATGGAAACATACCACCGCCGCGAAATCAGCCTGACAACCGGCCTTCCCCTGCAGTCGCCGTAACCGTGCTGGCTAGCGCAATGTGCAGAGAAACAACAGCTGGGTAGGTCTCCTACAGCGTCCGTTCGGAAGTCAAAAAGACAAATAGTGAGTGAGCTGTCATTTTTTTTTTTTTTACATAGTGGCCAGACTTCTCCGCTTTCGTAAACCAAACTAAATGAAGGTATCGGCCAAACTAACCAAAATCGACAATCTGCTCAACTGCAGTCTCTGGTGTTGTCGAGCCTATCACTTGTCCGCTATTATTTTTGATGACATCCCGGCAACAACACAATAGAGAGACCACACTGAAGGCTGGCATCCAGGTCGGTAAAACGGAACTGGAAAATGATTGTTGGGCAAATGTATGAAGAAAAAGACTAACTATTCGAAAATGGGCTTCTTAACGGGAACGCTTAACGAATAATAACGGCTGGTAGAAGGATGATCAACCTCTATTGAAGCATGATGCGGGCTGCTTGAAGAAAGGTCATACAAGACGGAACGGACGGATATTTCTATTATCGTTTTGTTTTACTTCGCGGTGAAGGAGCTTTTAAATTCTTGAATGTGAATTGCGCCAGGATGGGGATCAAATTTAGCTTTTTCACAATTCAATTACTAAAAGACTGGACTTGAAACTGCATGTACATGTGTGGTAGGTTGTGGCGTCGTTAAAGTGTTGTCCAGAGTAGTCTTGCCATAAACACATTACTTTTCTTACACTTCTGGCCTAATGTTGATGCAGCTTTCTAAGCTGATAATGGATACGTCTTGTAGTGTTGAGCAGTAGCAAGATAAAGGTGTTTCCGTCATACACAGTTCATGGTCGTAGACGTAGTCGTAACGAACCTTTCGACTATCCAGGCAAAAATACTGCCACAGTAAGGCAGACCCAGTGGTGAATCATGCTTCATGGGCAAGACATTGTCTCCTCGCTTGTACAACATTGTGACCGCTTTGTGCTGTAGAGCGGAGGTTTCAAGCCTGAACTTAACTTGTCTTGGATTTCTTTAGACAAGCGGGTCTGGTCAGTATTATTTGTCGTTACCCTGCCTGGCTGTGACTCTCATGCCTGTGACATAAAGAGAGGAAATACTAAAACCAACTCCTCATGGGAACAATCAGTGGAGGTACTTTAGAGTGGCTGCTACTGGTACATTATACCACTATCGTATGGAAAGTACAACTATCGTAGGGAAAGTACCACTATCGTATGGAAAGTACAACTATCGTATGGAAAGTAGAAAAAAAAAAAAAACACAAACAAAACGTTAACTGGGACCTAAGAAAGAAACCAATATTTCATGAAGAAAATCTCAAGCACAAAATGTCTAGACAGATTTAGAAAGTGAGGAAACATGTTATTTGTCCGAGTGGTAGCGTTATCAAAGCATTAGTCGGCAAGGATGCCAGTCACGGACAACTCCCTGAGAGAGGGATTACAGGGCGCTAATACCGGCGGTGACGTTCGCCCATTTATCTTTACTGTGAGGGGTATTACCATAAATTAGACTAGAAACAATACTGCACAACTAGATCACATCTGTTATTGTCGTTTGTGCAATGACGATGATTGGTCGATTGATTTGTTTGTTGCCTTCTTGATATGTCAGTTGGTAGTGTTTAACAAGTTCGCTCTTGTCTTTTTGTTAGTATAGGTTAGGCTGGAGGTGCGAGTAGTTAGTGAGTGACAATGTTCTAGTTCATGAGAGTAGTTAATGACAAAGTTCTAGTTCATGCGAGTATTTAGTGACAAAGTTCTACTTCTTGCGAGTAGTTAGTGACAAAGTTCTAGTTCATGAGAGTAGTTAGTGACAAAGTTCTAGTTCATGAGAGTAGTTAGTGAGTGACAATGTTCTAGTTCATGAGAGTAGTTAATGACAAAGTTCTAGTTCATGAGAGTAGTTAGTGACAAAGTTCTAGTTCAAGTGAGTAGTTAGTGACAAAGTTCTAGTTCAAGTGAGTAGTTAGTGACAAAGTTCTGGTTCATGCGTGTAGTTAGTGACAAAGTTCTGGTTCATGCGTGTAGTTAGTGACAAAGTTCTAGTTCATGTGAGTAGTTAGTGACAAAGTTCTAGTTCATGCGTGTAGTTAGTGACAAAGTTCTACTTCATGTGAGTAGTTAGTGACAAACTTCTAGTTCATGCGAGTAGTTAGTGACAAATTTCTGGTTCATGCGTGTAGTTAGTGACAAAGTTCTAGTTCAAGTGAGTAGTTAGTGACAAAGTTCTAGTTCATGAGAGTAGTTAATGACAAAGTTCTAGTTCATGCGAGTATTTAGTGACAAAGTTCTACTTCTTGCGAGTAGTTAGTGACAAAGTTCTAGTTCATGAGAGTAGTTAGTGACAAATGTCTACCTCATGCGAGTTGTTAGTGACAAAGTTCTAGTTCATGTGAGTAGTTAGTGACAAAGTTCTAGTTCATGTGAGTAGTTACTGACAACGTTCTAGTTCATGCGAGTTTTTAGTGACAAAGTTCTAGTTCATGCGAGTAGTTAGTGACAAAGTTCTAGTTCATGTGAGTAGTTAGTGACAAACTTCTAGTTCATGCGAGTAGTTAGTGACAAAGTTCTAGTTCATGTGAGTAGTTAGTGACAATGTTCTACTTCATGCGAGTAGTTAGTGACAAACTTCTAGTTCATGCGAGTAGTTAGTGACAATGTTCTAGTTCATGCGAGTAGTTAGTGACAAAGTTCTAGTTCATGCGAGTAGTTAGTGACAAAGTTCTAGTTCATGCGAGTAGTTAGTGACAAACTTCTAGTTCATGCGAGTAGTTAGTGACAATGTTTTAGTTCATGCGAGTAGTTAGTGACAAAGTTCTAGTTCAGGCGAGTAGTTAGTGACAAAGTTCTAGTTCATGCGAGTAGTTAGTGACAAATTTCTAGTTCATGCGAGTAGTTAGTGACAAAGTTCTACTTCATGCGAGTAGTTAGTGACAAATTTCTAGTTCACGCGAGTAGTTAGTGACAATGTTCTAGTTCAATCTTTCGTTGCTTTCAGATATACTATTCGGCACTAGATAAAAGATGCTATCTACTGTCTTTAATTCCTATGATTTTGCACTGTACCATAATTTTATTCCCATTAATGGTTTTGGGTCTCTATTTCCCCATGTATGGACTAGGAGTGTAATGGGTCCGTTGCCTAGTTGCCTAGTGCAACATTTTTGGCTGTGAATTCGATGTAGAATTATCGTTCAAGTCCGATGCGGTTTTGTATTGTGGATTCCAATAAATAATGGCGGGTGACTTGATCATGTTCAGACTGGTATCAACAGTATTGCGTATACAAATATCGGCTTGTCCATCAACGATAGGCTACAAATCTGGTTGGGGTATTTTCGTGTTTAAACATCCGGCAGCTGCTTTAGGCATCTACGCTTTGTGTGCTGGCTGCTAGAATTTGCTGGCACTGAACTTTTCTTCGTTAGTTTTTAAACAGTAAATTTAAGATTGTGTTGGCTTTCTAGTGCAGCGCAGTCACAACAGTGACTAACGACCTATATGTTACTAATATTATATTATCTCTTCTTCCTCTTGACACTATTTGGTAATTCTAGAAAATAGTGGTATACTGTGTTGTATAAGGACATTTGTTCTTTCTTCATGTATCCAGAAACCATGAGTGATTAACCCTTTGGCTCAGTATTATGGATATCGCAACCATACGGCATTGATTCCATGATAGATACTGTAAATATGGGAGGTATGTGACATTTCTGCCTACCCCCGGGCGTGAATAAGGACCACAAGGAGTTCGTCACTTGGTCGCCGCGCACTCTGGTTTTGCCAACTGCGCTAACGAACCGGGCGTATGAGGACATAGAAATCACACAGCAGATGGCAAAACACCACACTTAAGACAACCACACGTGCCTTGACCGTTTCCTCAGTGTGAACAAAGAGGACACAAACAATAGATTGCAAAATTTATTGACTGGCATATTTCGCTGTATCTCGTCAGGTACATA
This sequence comes from Candidula unifasciata, assembly GCA_905116865.2. Classification (NCBI taxonomy): domain Eukaryota; kingdom Metazoa; phylum Mollusca; class Gastropoda; order Stylommatophora; family Geomitridae; genus Candidula; species Candidula unifasciata. Next base: position 556,998 of record CAJHNH020000946.1, on the reverse strand, counting down.
CTAAAGTAACAATTACATAAATGAAGCAAATAAGCGAATCCTTTATAACTGAAGTACAATTTCAACAACGATCAAACATGACTGCCTGTTTTTACCAGGGCAGCCGTAAAGACAGAACCACCTCTTTGTGAATACAGAGTTCCGGGCGCAGGTGAAGAATCGCAGAGGCTTCGCGTTCTTCTTTGGTTGGTGCTTGTTGTAACCTGATTAATCTACGGACTGTGCACACTGAGTGTCGTCCAGATCGTATCCTCACTCCCTACCGCATCAGTCATTCCAGCTGCGGATTAAAAGGGGATGACTACAGTCAGGCTAGTATTAAAAAAAAAAAATAAACCACCAATAAGAAATCCTGTCAAAACTTTGGATTAACATCCTCCCCCCCCCCCCCACAACCCACCTTCCCACCCCTCCCCCATTTTTTGACACCCCACCCTAATTGTTTTTCTGTAAAAATTTTTGTCATAGTTCGGCGTGTGAATTCCTCGCCAGCTAAAAATAATTTCTTCTTTTTTAGAATCTGGCAAAGTGTTACTGGCAGTGTTGCTACTTTGGATGTTTTACATCCAGATTTAGATGTTTTTTCACATTTAGATTGCGTCTTTGAAGTTTAGACGGTAGATGTTTCTCTAAATGTTTTTCATTTGGAGTGAATTTATCAAATCTAACCTAAGAAACAGGATGACATTTGAACTCTTAAATGCTATCTTGACAATACAATTCGGCCTGATAAGAGTAGGAAAAGGCTGTTCCACTTATCAGCTCCCTGATTGGCTATTAAAAGACTTTGGAATAGCTAAAGCATACTGGAGTCATTTTGGATCTGAAGCTTCAACTTCATCTTCCAAGCTAAGTTGATCCTGTGATCTTGTGAGGCAGACTTCAGTAAAGATGAAGACATGATTCTATAGGGTAAATCATATCAATTGCTATGTAATTTGTGACTCTTTCCATTTGGATGTTTTTTCTAGATGTTTTCCACGCAAATGTAGATGTTTCTATATATTTTTGACTCCGTTTTGAATGTTTTTTTATGATATAAAAGTGGCAACTCTGGTTACCGGTTACTCTAGCAGTCAGCCTCTATCTCATAAACCACATCTCATGAAGCCTCCACCTACTCTCCATTTTATCACATTATATTCGCGCATAAGTCATATTACGGTCAAAAACTGAGTGATCTCTTACACACAGACCAAAGAACAAACAATCTGATTGATGACTCACACGAGTGGAGCCAAATCTGTGTGTGTCAAGTTGGTGTCAGTGTCAACTCACTGTCAAAGAATTGTTGTTTTACACACGAAGTATCTATCGCTCGAGTTGGCGTGTCACTGGGACTTTCCGTGTCATAATTAGACGCCAGATGTTAGGTTTAAAGGTTTTCCCAATAACGCCAATGGCTAGTACAAAAATGAAAAAGAATAGGACAGTTTTTCAAATTAGGACTTTAAGTTTGCAATGTCTTGATCAAAAGATGCGTGATGCAGGGGTGTCGAAACTTCAAGGATTAGTCTAACTGACCCCTACCCCATCACCCCCTCCCCCACTCCCACTGTTTTCCCAGGATCAATTAAAAAAAATTTTGAGAAGGAAGAGTTGGGGGCGCCTAACAAGGCGCTCACTCCAAGGCAAATGTAGTTCTCATTTCAAGTACCTGTTGATGTATTTCATATATACATAATCAAGTCTACCATTAGGTCTATTATGGTTATTATTTTTAGGCACTTAAGCAGATTAAGTCCCTTAATTTAGGAAATTTGTAAGGGGGCTGGATTCTCCCTAAGTTTCCTTCCCTCCTCAGCTTCCAGTGTGACGACGCACCTGAGGCAATAGATGATCTAGTCGCCATAATTGATTTGTGATGTGCTCCTTACACTTGATGTGTGTTGTAATCCTCACATTTTATGTGTGATGTAGTTCTAACACTTGATATGTAGTAAAGTTATCACTATGTGGTATAGTTCTCACACTTGATGTGTGGTATAGCTCTCAATCTTGATATGTGGTACAGTCATCAAACTAGATGTCTCATTCTCGATGCGTGATATAGTCATCCCACTCGATGGAATATAGTCCTTACAATCTGAGGGTTACTATGTAGTACTTACATTTGATGGACGTTAAATGGGGATCTAGTATATTTAATATATGTCATCCTAACTCTTGGATAGATCCTTCTTAACTATCTGGATCAGCTCAAGCAGTTATGATATAAACATATTTTATCACATACACAGAATACACTGGAATTAATTAGCCACTTATTTGCTGCTGCTACTGATAATGTTAACGATAATGACGATGTTAGGAGAGATGATGATGATGTTCATGAAAGAAATGTTGAGAATATTGATAAATATGACGAATATAATAATGGTGATGGAATAAAAAATGAAATAATTAACTATAACTATGAAAATGACAACATTTTGTTCCCTGAAAACAGATTTTAAAAGTCAGTTGTGTATCCTTTACAGGACATTGCAGAACCAACCGCTGCATTTTTTGGCTGTTGTGGTTTTTCTAGTCAAATTTACCTCCAGTAGTTTGCCACTGCCTTCTGAACGGTCGGCTTTTCGATACCACTGTCGAAACTAATGCAAGACCAGCAGCTGGGATCGAACCCAGATCCCCGGCATTACAAAGAGCGTTCGTAACGCTTAAGCCACAGACGCCGACCAAAACAAATTAAATCAATATAATTCACTCTTTCAATTTATCTCAGACTTTAGACTTAATCATACCCTTGAAGTATGCTATTTTTAAAAATCTCCAACTACCCTACCGTATAATTATAATTGCTTTTCCAAAACAGAACCTAACCTTTAAAATCACAACACGGCTATGTCCCCTCGTTTGTAAACAAATTAATGACCAATTTAAGCCAGGGGTAGCTTGAGACCGGAGTACCTTAGGGCGACCAGACAAGGAAAACAGACAGACACATTCCCCTAGAGGTGAGCCCCAAAGAATACAAGCCACACCAGCCCTGGGTGGACCATGATGAACTGGGTAGTTAAAGTTAGCGCCAATGTTGAACCAAAAATGTATCCAGGAAATGTGGTTAATTAGGTATTTCTCATAATTGGATTTTTACTGTGCCTCGTTTTTGGTTTGATTTAACGAGACTAAGTGGCTGGTTCCTTTCAACAAAAGTTAGAAGTGAAGACGTTTTCCTCTTCTTCTGCTAAGGCTCCTAAAATGTTGGTTTATACATATATTCTGTTGTGGTTTAAAGTTAGGTTGCGATATCTCTGCTTTCGGTTTGCCCTATCTGACTTAGAGAAATTCAGTCTTATCGCCTGTGAAGACATTCATGTTAATGGGCTGTGGATCTGCTTTAGTTTAACTTACTTCCAAGGACTTACCCCTCTCGTGTGGATTCCATTTATACGTATAATATCCATTTAATTTATTGCTTTCGCTTGTCCCCTCCGTGCTGATACCTGTAGATTTGACCACCCTCAAATTTAAGAAAATCACAAACTGGATGGCAGGCCAAAAGGTCAAATTCCCATGAACTTAAAACTGGGCACCGGCGAAGTATTCTGCAGTCATCTATGGGTAAGAATAGAGTCCATTTTATTTATATTACCGAAAGGTAAATACAGTGGGTTGAAAAAGTGAAGACCAAGAGAAATCCTGCCGACATAATAATAAGAAAATCAAATACTTTTATTACTACACACTTAATTAACACTTACACACCCTATGAGCTCCAACCCCTATAGAATATTGAAGTAATATCACCCCCCCCCCCCCAACCCCCCGCCGCTTCCAAGATTTCTTTGTGGTACCGCTTCTGTTTCGAAATATCAGCACAAAGAATTTGCTTCGTGACATTGCATCTAGAGTGACGATGTTACATGAAGGAACATGCAAACAATAAGCGAATTAAACCTGTAGAAGTTGAAGATGACTCGCTATGGAGCAATCATACGAATTAGATGAACTAAATAATGAAAGACAGAAGAAGAAGCCCTGCGAAAAATAGAAGAAAAAAAAACATTAAAAAAGGACTGAAAAATCTAGAGGAATAGGAGTTGCTGTGGCGTTGGCGGCTAGACACCAGCCTGCGGATCGCAAGGTCGTGGGTTCGCGCCCTCACGGCGCAGCATTTTTTTTCTTCAGAAATGACTTTCTCTCCCAGGTCGACCTAGACCTGAGTGGGTACCAGGTGCTGTCCTGTGACATAAAGGCGTCTGGTGTGATGCTGACCACATCACCATCAAGTGCCGATTGGTATATACAAGTATAGGTCTAGCCCTATATACCCGACATGCCTACAGGCGGGGGGAAAAAAGGACGTTTACTGATACCCAGCGGAAGGGTGGGCCAGATAACAGAAAGGCCTAATGTACTAGAGTCCTATAAAATGTATGATGTGTAAATTAACTGCAGGGATAATGTAATCAAGTATACTGTACAGTATGAATACACAGGCATTTAAAATAAACAAACCTTTAACGTAAAACATAGGCCTACTGAAAAACAATTATTTAAACTTATTGTGTACTCTTTACTAATAAGTGCTTACACAAATGGGAAAAGGTCGGCCGGAGATGAAAGGGTTATTAAATCTTTCAGGTTCCAGTTTTTGACAGAGCCACTGACAGATGACTGCTTCAGACATGTTGCCGTCTTTCTCAACGTACTCCCACTCCACATACGCAAGCAGATTATGTTAACTGGCGTGACTTCCCCCTGCTCACTAATGTACTCCCACTCCACTTACGCACGCAGATTATGTTAACTGACGTGACTTCCCCCTGCTCGCTAATGTACTCCCTCTCCACTTACGCATGCAGATTATGTTAACTGGCCTGACTTCGCCCTGCTCACTAATGTACTCCCACTCCACTTACGGAAGCAGATTATGTTAACTGGCATGACTTCCCCCTGCTCACTAATGTACTCCCTCTCCACTTACGCAAGCAGATTATGTTAACTGGCGTGACTTCCCCCTGCTCACTAATGTACTCCCACTCCACTTACGCACGCAGATTATGTTAACTGACGTGACTTCCCCCTGCTCGCTAATGTACTCCCTCTCCACTTACGCAAGCAGATTATGTTAACTGGCGTGACTTCTCCCTGCTCACTAATGTACTCCCTCTCCACTTACGCAAGCAGATTATGTTAACTGGGCTGACTTCGCCCTGCTCACTAATGTACTCCCACTCCACTTACGGAAGCAGATTATGTTAACTGGCGTGACTTCCCCCTGCTCACTAATGTACTCCCTCTCCACTTACGCAAGCAGATTATGTTAACTTGCGTGACTTCGCCCTGCTCACTAATGTACTCCCTCTCCACTTACGCAAGCAGATTATGTTAACTGGCCTGACTTCGCCCTGCTCACTAATGTACTCCCACTCCACTTACGCAAGCAGATTATGTTAACTGGCGTGTCTTCCCCCTGCTCACTAATGTACTCCCTCTCCACTTACGCAAGCAGATTATGTTAACTTGCGTGACTTCCCCCTGCTCACTAATGTACTCCCTCTCCACTTACGCAAGCAGATTATGTTAACTTTCGTGACTTCGCCCTGCTCACTAATGAACTCCCACTACACTTACGCAAGCAGATTATGTTAACTGGCGTGACTTCCCCCTGCTCACTAATGTATTCCCTCTCCACTTACGCAAGCAAATTATGTTAACTGGCCTGACTTCGCCCTGCTCACTAATGTACTCCCTCTCCACTTACGCAAGCAGATTATGTTAACTGGCGTGACTTCCCCCTGCTCACTAAAGTACTCCCACTCCACTTACGCAAGCAGATTACGTTAACTGGCCTGACTTTCCCCTACTCACTAATGTACTCCTACTCCACATAAGCAAGCAGATTATGTTAACTGGCGTGACCTCCCCCTGCTCTTAACGTACTCCCTCTCCACTTACGCAAGCAGATTATGTTAACTGGCGTGACCTCCCCCTGCTCACTAACGTACTCCCTCTCCACCTACGTAAGCAGATTTTGTTAACTGGCGTGACCCCCCCCCCCTGCTCACTAATGTACTCCCTCTCCACCTACGCAAACAGATTATGTTAACTGGCGTGACCTCCCCCTGCTCACTAATGTACTCCCTCTCCACCTACGCAAACAGATTATGTTAACTGGCGTGACCTCCCCCTGCTCACTAATGTACTCCCTCTCCACCTACGCAAACAGATTATGTTAACTGGCGTGACTTCCCCCTGCTCACTAATGTACTGCAGCAACAACACGACCTGTGATCTGCACATATAAAGCAGGCATGCAATGACTTTGCAAATAAATTTTTCCTTATTTCATTACTGAGATTGTTTGGGGAAAAATATATATATATAACTACGGAGTCTTGAGTTGGATAATCGAGGTTCTACTGTATATAACGTTGCAAACGTGGGTCCGCGTTAGCGCAGTCGATAAGAAGCTCGCTTTCAAATCCAGCTGCCTCTCGCTGCAGCCATGGTCTGTGTTCGAAACCGGGCGGCTCCCGGGGTTCACCCAGCCTCTAGGAAATTGGTGCCAGTGTTATACTCTGGGGTAAATGGAGGAACGTCGCTGTAGCTACAGAGTTACGTGTGAACGGCGACACACGCGGGCAATTCTTATCAGCTGTCCGTACTGGTGGCAAAGCACTTAACCGTGTGTAATGTCGCTGGTTCACATTTCCCGACTTTACCTTTACCTTTTTATAACGTTGCAAACCCGCTTCGTAAAGCCGGGGTGCTGGGTTCAATCCCTAGCGTGGACGATTTGTCTTGCATCGATTTTGACAGGGGTACCGAGAGCAGATTGTTCAGAAAGAAGCGGGAAATTTTCTTTTTCTTCTTTTCCCTACTCCTGGAATGCTTTGTACCAAAGAGGTCTCTGTTCGCTTTGTATAAAGTACTTTTTAGTATCTCTAATATCTCTGCAATCCATCTTTTCCAGTTTCGACACTGGGTCTGTTACCACTGCATCTCTATAACACAGCTCTCCGTGGCGCCTTGCCTGTTGCCAGTATGGATTTAATATTGAAATATTTGATTAGTTGTCTAGCTATAAAATTCAGTATTGGTTCTGAGCCGACTCTATTATCTTGGTATCATCGTTCATATGTTGATCTGTCCTTGTGACACCTAGTATAGTACGTGAACATTTCATTTCTATCGTCACTATTTCCCTTCTGTCTTCTGAAGACAATGTCCAAGTTTGACATTAATAACATATCGTTAGTACGAATACTGTGTGGAACAGTGTTCTTTTGGAGTTCATATTCACATAACTGCATTTCACACTTGGGGCTGTTTGGCTTAAAACAAGATTGGCTTTATTGCATCTTGGCTGCATTTTTTTTTTTAAATTAATTCCTTCGTCTACTGAAAAAAAAATGCTTCTTAGATATGCAAACTCTTTCGCTTGCCTTAGCTGGTGTTCATCAATGGTGTTATTGTTGGTTCTTCTTTTTCTGGAGAATGTCATCATTTTTTGTTTTGCCTACGTTGATCTTCATATCATAGTTGTCGTATGCCGAGTGGCGTCTATGTATATCGTGTTGTACTGCTGTTGGTGCAATGAGTTCCCGGGAAACTACCGAACAGAATTTGGTCACGGCTTAGTTAAACTGTAAAAACGTGCTTTCTCAAAGTTTCTGCTGTGGTCACGGCTTAGTTAAACTGTAAAAACGTGCTTTCTCAAAGTTTCTGCTGTAGTCACGGCTTAGTTAAACTGTAAAAACGTGCGTTCTTAAAGTTTCTGCTGTGGTCACGGCTTAGTAAACTGTAAAAACGTGCTTTCTCAAAGTTTCTGCTGTGTCAACGGCTTAGTTAAACTGTAAAAACGTGCTTTCTGAAAGTTTCTAATGTAGTCACAGCTTAGTTAAACTGTAAAAACGTGCTTTCTCAAAGTTTCTGCTGTAGTCACGGCTTAGTTAAACTGTAAAAACGTGCTTTCCCAAAGTTTCTGCTGTAGTCACGGCTGAGTTGAACAGTAAAAACGTGCTTTCTCAAAGTTTCTGCTGTGGCCTTCTGAGTCAGACAAAGCAAAAATGTACAGGCGTGTTCTTTAGCCCATGGGCCGCCGCTCTTGCGTATGCCTGGGAACAGTATTTGTGGGCCGGGGAACAGTATCTGTGGGCCGGGAAACAGTATCTCGTGGGCCGACAAATTGTAACGATGTAGGGTAGTGTATCCTAAACTTTTCTTGGTAGCGGTGTTTATCAATTAACATTTTTCCACGGAGCCCTAAGCTAAGTAAAATTTAACGATACGTGTCTTGGTTGAATTTATTATGAAGCTTTTACAATACTTCGCGGCGCCCCTGTGAAGAGGTCGCGGCTCCCCGGGGCGTGGCGGCGCACAGTTCGGGAATCACTGATGTAGGGTTTGTAGTTTTTCCCTTCCAGTTTTTATGATTAACACCTCAAAAACTTCCTGTTTGTGTGAAAAGACATTCGCAGTCATGTCAAAAATAAAAAAAAAAAATTAACAAAATAGAGACATATAATGGATTTGCTTTGTTTAAATATTTGTTAATACACGAGAAACTCGGTCAATACGGCAGTTGCTATCTTCCTTGTTATTTTGTGTTATTTTATTCGACCGCTTTCATTTGTGAAACACAATATGCACCATTCATGAAACGAAAGACGTGAGATAATTTTCGGTACAAGAAAATGTGTTCTATCAGGATGTCGCTGGCGCTAAACGAGACATGACGTGCATGTGGTTTTCTTTATTTCATTGTACAATGGCAGGACCAGACAATAGTTCCACTGCATGCACTTTTTTTTTTAAATTTTTTATCTTAGGCATCCTTTCTTCTTTAGCAAGCACTGTAGGGTAGAGGAGTTACAATCTGCATTAAGAAGTATTTACTTCTGTTTTTCCTCCAAAGTATAAATTTGGTATTATGGTAAATTCATGAGAAGTAAAGGCAGCCATCTTGATGTTAACCTTACACAAATATGAGTCTGAAATCTTCTGCCTGATGCTCTGTTGGTGTAGTGAGGAACCTTTTCTTTCTTGTTACTGTTTATTCTTTTCGAAACTTGCGGTTGTTAGTGTTTTTGTTGGACCATGGACAGTGTATATTATCGGAAACATAAACACTTTGGTCATCTTAATTTCCCCAGTACAAAGCAACTCATCCTACGGTTGTTAGTCGATCCAGAGATACTGTAACGCTCTTTCCTCTGCTCATCATCATCAAGTAGCAGCAGGTCCTTTGCAGAACGTCGCTTCCATCAAAGTTTCCCTGAAAGAAACTCGGTCTCTTGCCAGCTCTCCCACCACGTGTACTTTCATATCCAAGGAGGAACTTATATCCTGTGCCTATCTTCGTCTAGGTCGGCCACAGCTCTTCCTTCCTGGTACCATGCCTTCTGCTTTTATTTATTATTTTTTTTTTAATTCGCAACGGCACTTGATTTACTGAAATATTTCAGCTCCCAAGACAAGATGCTGTTCATAAGTCAAGCTTCTTTAAAGTTCAGATCTTTCAGAATATCAGTATTTCTTCTCTTCTTTGTCCACGGTATTCTAAGAATCTTTCTATGGGATTACAGGATACAAGCCCTTATTTTTTTTTTTTCTATGGACTGGGAGATAGGTCTGTTTGCTATCACACATAAATATTTTTTTTAGGCCTTTGATTTTTTTTTTCCATCAACTGTGTACGAAAATGTTTCCTTTCAACGCGATTTATTTATCTTGTTATTGTTGTTTTGCCAATTAACTAATCAACGCTATAACTAATAATTTGTGTATTTATTTATTTATTTATCGGCATTTAAAGCTGAACTCTGTTGGTGGGTGGGGGAGGGGAGGGGGAGCTGAAGTAACAACTGCTTGTTACTGAAAGAGCTAAACGCCGCAGCGGATTGAGAGAATGGTAATGGAAGGTGGGTTTCTTTTAAAGAGGCGGCGATAGATCAACAGGAGGCTGGAAACCAGATGTCAGTGTAAATGTTTCTCATGTTGTTATGCAGACAACGAACGGTACCGACAGAAGTCTGAGATAGTGTACAAGCAAGACATGAGCTAGTGTGTGTGCTGGAGATTCATTGTTGCTAACTTCCATGGTAGAGCAACTGATTGATTGACCGAATACAATTAAGACCGTATATTATTCCTGTCCCTGCTTTGTCGGCCTCCACTTTCTCCCGTGGACTGTGGGGTATCCACCGAGCTTTCTGTACCTGTTTAAAGGCAGATCCATTTGCTTCTCGTGCTTGTTCTACTCATGGAGTCCTTCTGGAAACTACACACATGCAGAGCTGTGGTTTTTTTGCTTGCCTTCTGCTGGAGGTGTCCAAGATTGTGTTGGTTTCCAAAACCGTGTTATTGTTTGGTTTATAAATTAAGTCTGAGCATGGTAGATGGTCACTATGAAACACATGAATGATACATATATAAGGGTGGATTCTTGGAAACATGATGTTATGGACGTAGCTGCATGCGGGAAATCAGGAAGGAAATGAGCGTAAGGCCTGTATGTTAACAGCTGAGAGTAGTAGAGAAAGTGTATACATGTATGCAATGGCTTAAATGCCATGCTCTTACTGGGGATGGCGTTTGTTTTTCTCTTTTTTTTTTAAAACGCCAGCGAGTTTTGCTGGTTACACTCGCCATCCTTATGAGCTGAGTCCCTCACGCCTTCCCGTGGCACCATTTACCACTTCCATCTGTAAAGAGGGAACAGTGGCAACAGCAACAGTACAAATGGGTTGATGTTCACCCATGACGAGTGATGAAGATTTCGCTTCATCCAAAGTAGTAATGATCAATGATTATGAGTACGAAGGTGGCTGAATAATTCAATGTGAGCTTGGAAAGTTCACGAGCAGTGCAGACAACAGTTGAAAGTCGCAGTAAGTGTGGTATTAGCGACATCGTTCTTTCTAGTCTGCGTCCGTTTCTCTGCCTATGCAACCTGTTCTGCTTGGCTGGCTGAAGCACCATGTCTAGGGGATGTACGCCATCCAGAAAGGTCCTGTGCCGCAGCCTCAAATGTTGCTGTGTTCACGCCAGAAGAGTTCAAAGCAGTCTTGAGTGTCCTTCTACAGCTTTTTCTGTCCTCCCTGGGACCTCTTCATTTGCTGGAGCTCGCCATAAAATACTCTCTTTGGGAGGCGATAGTCTGGCAAGCGGCCTAGGTGACCAGCCCTACGCAACTGTAGTATCGTGTAGATGCTAGGCAGGTTGGACGTATCAAAAACTACAAATGGGTAGAGTGGAATGATGCAACAATTGCGTGTGTCATACACTTATCGAGAAAGGTGCACCATTTCTTTTAAAATTGACATCTATGTGTGGGTTAGCCTCCCCATTGTGAGGAAAACAAGAATGGACCCACTGCCTTTTCAACAATCATGTCGTAAAAGTCGACTTATGGGGAACTTCCTTCGATGTTGGAGTGCATCTGCCTGAGAGGTAAGAAATCAACAGTCTGCAAACAAATATATCGGGTCCTTAAAACGAATGTGCACGCAAAACTAGTCTTCGAACAAGAGTAATATAAAGAAGTTGATGCACAACCAGAACTTTTCCGCCAGAGTTTACAGCTCGTGCTGGCAATGAGGAAGAAGAAGATTTATTGAAACTTAACAAACGTTTAGTGAGTTGCTTCTTGCTGAATGAGAAACTCATTTAGTTCCTGTTTTACTGCCACTCGGATGATACTCAATATCTGCTTCTCCTATACGCTGCTTATCCAGCAATGCCTACCAAAAAAAAAAAAAAAAACCGAAAGAACCCTCAGATCTTCGACTCTGCGACCCCAAAAAGAACGATGAGAAGTAATCGATGACAAGATAAACAAAAAGTTAAGAAAGCACAAGAAATGAAGTTTGCTCAGAGACGACGGCAAAGATTTCTTAGATCTTTCTCAGCCCATGGACTTACATACAAGAGGCAATTAGAGTTAGAGGTGAAAAAGAGATGGGGGATTAAACATGCTCAGAGAAGCTGGCATAAAAGAAGCTCCAAAAGGATTTATAGTCGGACAGATAAAAGTGCAGCACACTCAGTTAACGGCCATTGATCCATTGCAGAGTAAATATCGCAACTTCTTGAGTTCTTAATGTATATTTACCAGTTGCCTTCAGCAATGTCCACTTGTCCAACATAGCAGCGTTTCTCAGTATGTTTATCATTAAGTATCGTGTGTGTATGTGTGGTGTGTGTGTATATATGTGTGTGTGTGTGTGTGTGTGCGTGTGTGTGTGTGTGCTTGTTGCATGCGTGAATTTGAAATCATTTTTTGTTCAGTTGTGCATTTAAATCAAGACAAAGGCCACATACTACATAATTCAATACCTAATATATCTAGATGTATCTCAGTAGGCGCTTTAAAAACAGTGTAATCAACGTATAATCAGGTCAAACAATTAATTTGTTATGTCTGATTATAGAGTCAGTTCATATTTGTGTGTTTTTCTTTGTTTGTCGTCATTTTTCTGCTGATGAACGCTAATCACTGCAACGCAACTTATTTTTCAACTCCTATCAGTTCTGTAAAGCTGACACAGATTTTGTGACTCTCAAATTTTGCTTATTCAAACAGAATGAACCTGTGGGGAATTTAAAAATGCAAAGGTTAGACATAAAGCGAAACAAACGACCTCCTTCTTTGATTTATACATATATATATTTTTTTAAAAGTAATAATCCGTGTCATCTTGCGGTGATAATTACGTCTACACACAACCATCGTTTATATGTAATGCCAGTCACTGTTGACATAGCGGTGCCTTATGTGAGTAATGGTGTGTGCAACTACTGATTTGTTGTAACTGCTGCTGACATCGCCCAGGAACTGTATGTGTAGAGCCGGACTGTTTGTGTTAGCACTTCTGACGGCTGATTATGCATTTTTTGTGTACCTAGGTTACTGGCTTTTTTGTGACACTTTTATTTTCAAAAGGGACAGTGATGACAGTGATGACAGTGATGACAGTGATGACAGTGATGACAGTTATGTGTGGTTTTTGTTGGCACAAGAACAAAACAACTGGTGTGTGAAACCCGTTTGCAATTGAGTTGGATTCTTCATTGAGCCTCTACGAGAGGAGTGACACTTCACCAACCACCACCACCCCCCCCCCCCCCCGAGGTTAAAAACAACTATTGTAGATCTTCCTCGAAAGCCTTGTTGCTTTAGTGTGTATGTCTTTAAAGTAGGATGTGGATTATTAGGGAGAAAGGGGGAAGGGGGCTTGCTTCCTTAAAGTTCAAAAAAGTGTGGGGGGGGGGGGGGGGGGGGGGGGGGGGGGGGGGGGGGAGAGAATCTGAAGTTACCCGCTCCCCTACTTTCAGGGCCCTATTGGCCACATAGTGTTAGCCCTTTTTGTTTTAGACCAATTGGCAATCGAGGAACACTGTGGAAAACTTCTTTACTTCCTGCGAGAGTATCTGGTGCCCTGTTTATATGTTACTGTCTTCGGAATTCAATGCTGGTGTGGTACTAGCCGGCATACCATAAAGCAGGGCTAGTCAACTGGGGGTCTGCGGACCAAATCAGGCCAGCAAAGGCCTAACAAGTGGTTGGAAGATCTTGACGCAACAGCTGATTTACTTAGGCTCTTCAGTAGAACAATCTGTACTGCGGTGGATTCCAGGTCACAGTGGCTTGGAAGGCAATGAAATAGCGGACAGATTGGCCAGAAGCGGCAGTGACATGGTACAACCAAATAGCGACTTAACCCACCAAGAGATAAAAACACTAATACAATCTAGTATCCAAGAAAGGTGGCTGGATACCCACACCAGATTTTCTCCCCAAGACTCACTTCATCGCCTCTCTAGAGAGGGACAGTCTATTATATTCAGACTAAGGACAGGGCACAACAGATTTCGTCAACATATGTTCAAATTTTTCGGTGTAGGAAATACGGAGACGTGTCCCTGCAGCGTGGCACCCGAAAATGCTGAGCATGTGCTCCAACACTGTCAACTGTATGCTGACAACAGAGACGCAATCTGGCCTGTTCCAACCACAATGAAGACAAAACTGTATGGTACACAAGAGGATATGGATTGCACGATAGCTTTCATAAAGGCTACCGGCCTCCTGATATAAGTTTTCTGACAGAAGGATCGAAGAAGAAGAAGAATAACACTGTCAGTTGTATTGCAATAATCACCTTTCTGTAATGGGACTCTAGCTTCTGGCCCGTGACGATCACCATTATCACAATGGTGGCTCGTGACGATCCGTATTATCAAAATGGTGGCCCATGACGCCCCCATTATTAAAATGGTGTCTCGTGACCTTCCCTATTATTAAAATGGTAGCCCGTGACCTTCCCTATTATCAAAATGGTGGCCCGTGACCTTGCCTTTTATCAAAATGGTGGCCCGTGACCCTCCCATCATCAAATGATGGCCCCTTGGTTGAACTAAGTTGAATAAAGGGATGACGAGACAGACCATAGCCTACTACTGGTTTTCACATTCGAACACAGAAGTCCTAATATTAATGGGAGATAAATCACTGAGACATCTTTATGTCTTTTCTGTTGTAT
>CAJHNH020000946.1:525000-537500 GCA_905116865.2 Candidula unifasciata | reverse complement strand
AATTGTTCGTAAATAAGGAATCTACATGTCAAACCTAACAAGTGAAATTTTCCATGTTTGATTCCGCAGTGGATTTGTTTCTTTGGAAACTTTCCTTGACACTTTGTCGAGCTCGTGTAAAATGGATCCCAAGTAATGTGCCTGAAAGTAAAAACTGCCGGTATTATGTTGACCACGTCATCAAGTGAGAATTTACTGTGCCTCATCTATCACTAACCTGAACTGGGTCACGTTACCTTTACTTAGTTAAATTAATCAAAACCAGCACATTAAGAAATTCCCAAGGAAACAAAGCTAGAAAAGTAAAAAAAAAAAAAAAATTTCTCGTTGGTTTCACCACAGCCAAATCGGCCATCAGCACTGAACGCAAACATCGTTTGCCATTACCCGACAGTGGCAGGTTAGTTATCTGGCATACATGTTGCCATGACAACCGTTTCAACCGGTTCCGCCATTATCCTATTACTTGAGCATCTTGCGTGATTAAGAGCACGAAGTCAGTCGGCGATGGACAAACACTAGAGATGGGGAGTCTCTGCTCCTCGCAGCTCCATCGTGCTCTTGGTGGCAGCTGCACTGTGCATTGTGTGAATACGTGCGGGTGGTATGTACATGTGTGTCAGTGTTTGTGTGAGTGTGTGAGGGGAGTGGGAAGTGTGTACATAAATACGTGTGAAGAGATAGGTGAGTGTGAGGTGGTGATACTAGTTTACACGGCTCAGTGTGTAGAGAGTGACCACTGTGTACATCTGTGAATGTTGTGTGGAAAGTAACACCTGTGTATATGTGCGTGTGCGTATGGGCGGAATGATACATGTGTACATAAATATATGTGAACAGATTCATAACTGTGTACATGTGTGGTGTGTAAATGTATGTGTATGTAAAGGCAGTGACTCTTGTGTGCATGTGTATGTGTGTATGAGTGTGTGCATGCAGTGACACTTGTGTACATGTGTATGTGTGTATGAGTTTGTGCTTGCAGTGACACTTGTGTACATGTGTATGTGTGTATGAGTGTGTGCATGCAGTGACACTTGTGTACATGTGTATGTGTGTATGAGTGTGTGCTTGCAGTGACACTTGTGTACATGTGTATGTGTGTATGAGTGTGTGCTTGCAGTGACACTTGTGTACATGTGTATGTGTGTATGAGTGTGTGCTGGCAGTGACTCTTGCGTACATGTGTATGTGTGTTTGAGTGTGTGCTGGCAGTGACACTTGTGTACATGTGTATGTGTGTATGAGTGTGTGCTGGCAGTGACACTTGTGTAACATGTGTATGTGTGTATGAGTGTGTGCTTGCAGTGACTCTTGTGTACATGTGTATGTGTGTATGAGTGTGTGCTGGAAGTGACACTTGTTTAGACAAATGCGTGTGAGGAGATTGACAACTGTCAGTCTCTTTAAATGTGTGAATGAGTATGAGGGATGTGACACGTTGAGTTGGTTTGTGTGTGTACATGTGTACATGGGTGTGTGTGAATGTGTATGTGGGAAGTGAAACTTGTGTACATGCGTGTATGTGTGCATGTATATGAAGGGAGTGACACTTGTGTACACGCGAGTATGTGTGAGTGTTTGTGTAAGCTAGGGACACTTGTGTAAACAAATACGTGTGAAGAGACTGGTAATTGTGTAAATGTGTATGTGGAAAGTGTGTACACTTATATGCGGGCTGACAGACGAGTGTGCATTTGAACGTTAGTCTGTGTAGAGGGAGCCACAAATGTGTACACAACGGGTTATTGTTTAACAAGTATGTGTGATGTGTGTGTGTGAGGGAAGTGAAACCTGACGCCAAAGACTTGGTTGAGGCGAGTGACAACCGTGTACATACGTGTATGTGTTTGAGAGGAGGGACACTCGGGTGCATAGATGCGTTAGAGCAGAATAGCAGTTGTGTGTACACGAGTGAGTGTATTTAAAAGAAAAAGCGACATACATGTATAGATATGTATGTAGGCAGAGACGATTGTATGTGTGTGAATAGTGTGGGCGAGAGGAAGAACGCGCTTTTAAACGTAAATATGTCTGAAGAGAGTGAGAGGACTCTGTGTAAACTGGTTTATGAATGTCTGAAGAGAGTGGTAGGACTCTGTGTAAACTGGTTTATGAATGTCTGAAGAGAGTGCTAGGTTTCTGTGTAAACTGGTTTATGAATGTCTGAAGAGAGTGCAAGGACTCTGTGTAAACTGGTTTATGAATGTCTAAAGAGAGTGCTATGACTCTATGTAAACTGGTTTATGAATGTCTGAAGAGAGTGGTAGGACTCTGTGTAAACTGGTTTATGAATGTCTGAAGAGAGTGGTAGGACTCTGTGTAAACTGGTTTATGAATGTCTAAAGAGAGTGCTAGGACTCTGTGTAAACTGGTTTGTGAATGTCTGAAGTGAGTGCTAGGACTCTTTGTAAACTGGTTTATGGATGTCTGAAGAGAGTGGTAGAACTCTGTGTAAACTGGTTTATGAATGTCTGAAGATATTGGTAGGACTCTGTGTAAACTGGTTTATGAATGTCTGAAGAGAGTGCTAGGACTCTGTGCAAAATGGTTTATGAATGTCTGAAGAGAGTGCTAGGACTCTATGTAAACTGGTTTATGAATGTCTGAAGAGAGTGGTAGGACTCTTTGTAAACTGGTTTATGAATGTCTGAAGAGAGTGGTAGAACTCTGTGTAAACTGGTTTATGAATGTCTGAAGATAGTGGTAGGACTCTGTGTAAACTGGTTTATGAATGTCTGAAGAGAGTGCTAGGACTCTGTGCGAAATGGTTTATGAATGTCTGAAGAGAGTGCTAGGACTCTATGTAAACTGGTTTATGAATGTCTGAAGAGAGTGGTAGGACTCTTTGTAAACTGGTTTATGAATGTCTGAAGAGAGTGGTAGGACTCTTTGTAAACTGGTTTATGAATGTCTGAAGAGAGTGGTAGGACTCTTTGTAAACTGGTTTATGAATGTCTGAAGAGAGTGGTAGGACTCTTTGTAAACTGGTTTATGAATGTCTAATAGAGAGAAAGGAAGCTAGATGTGTACATACGCGTGTGCATAGAAGAACATTTGTGTCGCAGTAGTATGTTTTTCTGTGTTTTTTAATGAGAGAAAGAGAGTGAGAGAGAGAGAAAGAGAGAGAGAGAGAGAGAGAGAGAGAGAGAGAGAGAGAGAGAGAGAGAGAGAGAGAGAGAGAAATAGATTAAATGAGTAAAGAAATTCATGTGTGTAGGTACATTTGTGTGTGTGGATGTGCGTGAGAGGGACACGTGTAGACAGGTAAAACTGTGGGTTTGTGTGTGTGTGTGTGTGGATGTGCGTGAGAGGGACACGTGTAGACAGGTAAAACTGTGTGGGTTTGTGGGTGTGTGTGTGTGGATGTGCGTTGAGAGGGACACGTGTAGACAGGTAAAACTGTGTGGGTTTGTGCGTGTGTGTGGATGTGCGTGCGAGGGACACGTGTAGACAGGTAAAACTGTGTGGGTTTGTGGGTGTGTGTGGATGTGCGTGAGAGGGACACGTGTAGACAGGTAAAACTGTGGGTTTGGGCGAGTGTGTGATTGAGACGATGAAGCCAGTACATAGGTGTGTGCGAGTGCCCTTTTTATGATAAGGGGAAGAACCCATGTATATGTGTATGTATAAATGCGTGTCTGTATGTGTGTACAGATCGACACTTGTGTACACGATTGAGTTACAATGGTTAGAATTTGTGAACGAAAGTATGTATATTTGTCTGCGTGTGACTGCTGAGACGCCAAATAACTTTCATGCACACCACTGTGTGTGTGTGTGTGAGAAAGAGTGTGTATTGGGGGAGAGAAAGAACGGTTCAACTGAAAGGGATGGGGTGGGGGGGGGTGGGGGGGGGGGGGTGAAATCTTTATATCGACGAACACGATTCTCAGAAATGATTTAACAAAAAGAAGAGACACACATGCCGACGATGAACTCCCACAAGCCCGCATTAAGGAGATAGTGCCTGAATTAGGTATTTAAATTAAACAAAAACATTTACAAGAAAATAAATGTAGGACGTTAACGGCTGACAAAAACGAAAGTAACAAATAGACTGTAATGGTAAGCAAGACATGGAACGGAACTCAATGATCTACCCCACCCAGTGTATAACAGTTAGTATATGGTTAACGAGTCAGGGGATGGAACTAAGTAACCTACCCCACCCAATGTACAATAGTTAATAAATGGTAAACGAAAAAAAGGACGAAACTCAATCTCTCAATCAAATAAAAGATAAAAGGACACAGGGGAAGGAACTCAGTGGCCTAATGCATCCAGTGTACAACAGTTAATAAATGGTAAAAACTACAGGGGACAGACGTCAATGACCTGCTGACTCAGTGTACAACACTTCATAAATGATGAACGAGACAGTGCATCGAAGACACTTATCTACATGACCCAGCGTATAGTCGGTGAATGACCAATGAACCTGGGCTATCGTCAAAACTAATAAAACGATCCAGACATTCTCTCTCTGACGTCAATAAAAATTTCATGTTTAATACAAGTCAGGTTTCATCTCCCCGGAGCACCCTACAACAAACACTGACTACAGTTTAAAGCCACCACAGACAACAGCGTTGTGAGGTGCAATCCGCTTGCTTCCGACTCAAGTGATACATATCCACCATTAAGGTTAGTTGCGTATCCTTTCAGGATGTTGCAGAACAAACCCCAACAGCCCCTGGCTGTTGTGTGCTTTTTCCGGGCACATTTACGTCCAGTAGTTTGCCACTGCTTTCTGGACTGTTGGCTATCTTGATACCACTGTCAAAACCAACGAAAGGCGCATGGCCCGCAGCTAGGATCGAAGCTGGCATCCCGGCATTACGAAGCGTTCGCATCGACTTGGCCACAAAGCCGACATATGGTTAGTTGCGTATCCTTTACAGGACGTTGCAGAACCAACCCCAAAAGCCCCTGACTGTTGTGTGGTTTTTCTAGGGAAATTACGTTAAGTAGTTTCTCATTGCCTACTAGACGGTTGGCTCTCTTAATACCACTGTCGAAACCAACACAAGGCGCATGGCCCGCAGCTGGGATCGAACCCGGCATTACGAAGAGTTCGCATCGACTCAGCCACATTGCCGACATATCCACCATTACGCAGCTGATAATTCTTCAGTATCGTGTAAACGCTAGGCAGGTTTGCACAATGAAAAACTACAGCATTTGGGATCCTATCTTGCCGTTTTATTTTAAGCAGCTTTTTGAGAAAAGTTATATGAAATTAAGTGAACTTTTTAGCGTGGCACTGTTATACGATTCACGTTTCGCAAGCGTAGAGTAGAACAGGAAGAATTACAGCTCTGTAGACCTTTAACTTGGTCAGAATGGATACACCACATCTACTTCAGACGCTGGTATTAGGTCTGCAGAAACTGCTGCTGACCTTTGAGATTCTAGCGTTAAACGTAAAATACGAACGTAAGCAAGTAATATGTTTTGATGGTCACATTTCCATGCAGTCAGTCTAATTACGCTACAAATTATTCAAACTGGATTATATTTACTGCTTATATTTTCGTTAGCAAAGGATTTACTGTACTGTACAACAAACTTCTTGATCTAATGAAGGCATTGAAAAATGTCTTATTATTATTATTATTATTATTCACCGACTCTAAACTCCGGTGGAAAATTCGTGTTGTTTGTCAATTTCTAAACTTTTTTTTCCTCCAAAACTTGAGTTTTGCATGCACATCCGTTTACAAAAATAGCCTAGCTGTTTAGAGAATGCTTCTTCCTCGCCTCTCATGCAGATGTTTTTCGACTTGGAAGGAAACTGCCCTAATTAGTCGCCGAGTACGACATGCTTGTTAGTGATGCAATGTTTCTATTCTTCCCACTTCCCCAAGCCCCGAACATGGGGCCCCGTAACCCACCTGGGTTAACTTACGTACAATAGTCCAGGAATGGTAAATGACTCGGGAAAGTAACTTACCACCACATATAACTGCGTACAAAAGTCGATAACTGGCAAACTAGATATAGAACGGACTCAGTGACACAAATGACACATTCTACAAGTGTCTATCAATGGCGAATGGACCTGGAAATCATGCAAGCCAACACGACTTTGCAGACATTCACGCTGGGACGTCAATAAAAATTATTATCATGTCTGTAACAAGTAATGTTTCAAGCCCCTGGAGAGCCCTTCAACAAACACTGACCACAATCTGAAACCAGCATAGACAACAGAGCCTGTGCGGCGAATCCGACAGATTCCGGTTTCATTGCTACCATCCTGCCATTACCTCCTCCCTGGAGGTTATTTATTGGCTGGCGCTGGTCCCAGTACGATTAATGAACAATTTGTAAGAAAACATCGTTAACGTTTTCACGGAAGATGTAGTTGCTGTTTCTCGTGTTGCAAGTAGTTGGTGTTTGTTAATTAGGTTGTTGTTGTATATTTGGCCTTGACAGTTTTTTAAATTTTAAATTTTGGTAACTCAATCTTTCTTCTACAGCGACCCTGACGTGACGTTTGGATGTCACGCAGTTGGGATGGTTATCTTCCTGTCTTTCTTCTTTGCGTTCACCAGCTGTAAACTCTTGTAGAAAGTTTTAGTTGTTCATCTACTTCTGGACTGCAGTCCGTTTCGAGAACCTGAGTGTTGCGTGTGCATCCGTTTGACAGAGCTGACACATTGGTGTGCAGACTGTTGGTTCCTTGCCTCTCAGGCAGATGCACTTCAACTTCAAAGACAGCTCCCAATTAGACGACTCTTACGACATGCTTTTGGGTAGGCAGTGGGTTTATTCTTGTTTTCCCTATAATAGAGCCCCGGAACATACACTGGGGTGGGATAGTTATCTCAAGTAACATTGTAACATATCACAAGAAAGTAGGTCGAAGTAGAAAACACCTGCCATGCCATATATCTGACTCATATTTTTATATGGTCTTAGTCCTAGTGGGGAGTCTAGACGCTCGCCACGGATCGAACTATAACAGCAAAGTGGGGAGTCTAGACGCTCGCCACGGATCCAACTATAACAGCAAAGTGGGGAGTCTAGACGCTCGCCACGGATCCAACTATAACAGCAAAGTGGGGAGTCTAGACGCTCGCCACGGATCCAACTATAACAGCAAAGTGGGGAGTCTAGACGCTCGCCACGGATCCAACTATAACAGCAAAGTGGGGAGTCTAGACGCTCGCCACGGATCGAACTATAACAGCAAAGTGGGAGTCTAGACGCTCGCCACGGATCGAACTATAACAGCAAAGTGGGGAGTCTAGACGCTCGCCACGGATCGAACTATAACAGCAAAGTGGGGAGTCTAGACGCTCGCCACGGATCCAACTATAACAGCAAAGTGGGGAGTCTAGACGCTCGCCACGGATCGAACTATAACAGCAAAGTGGGGAGTCTAGACGCTCGCCACGGATCCAACTATAACAGCAAAGTGGGGAGTCTAGACGCTCGCCACGGATCGAACTATAACAGCAAAGTGGTGAGTCTAGACGCTCGCCACGGATCGAACTATAACAGCAAAGCACATGCCGGTGGTTCCCTGTTCGGTCCGGATTACCGACGCAACATCCTGCGTGTTGTCGGGCTGCCAGGACGGGCGTTTAGGGAATCCATCTCATGTTGTTGTATATATGGTATTTCGTGTTGTTTGGTAGGAACTTTGTCGCATTCGCAGGATTAAATAACTTTTCAAGGTAGGTAGGTGCTTTGGTAAAAAAAAAAAAATTTTGCAGGCACAACCAGCATCCCTGAAAAGATGAGGGAGGGTGGGAGTGGTTATAATTGTGACTAGGTTATGTGCGCCTTATAAAATGGCTTAACACTGCACGCTACCAAGAGCCCTAAAAATGACTCATTCAGTGTTGATGTGATGAAAGGAGGCAGACCCAAATACCCTCTCGACCGATGAAGAAGTCGTCTACCGGCAAGCCAAAGTGCGACCTGTCGCCGGTGAACTCATCA
This sequence comes from Candidula unifasciata, assembly GCA_905116865.2. Classification (NCBI taxonomy): domain Eukaryota; kingdom Metazoa; phylum Mollusca; class Gastropoda; order Stylommatophora; family Geomitridae; genus Candidula; species Candidula unifasciata. The sequence goes on along the minus strand of CAJHNH020000946.1, from coordinate 529,544 downwards.
AGGATGAAAATCAAACAGATACAGACGTTTAGATAAATCAAATTGTAATCAGATTTTATCCTATCAATTATGTGTTTACCAGTCACTGCAGAATATGAAATTAACTTCCTATATTTATTGTAGTAAGTGCGCTAAGAGCCAATTAAACAACCTACTTAATTGACAGAAGTCAGTGAAAGGTTAAATTAGAACTTGGAAGGAAATCAGTGATTTAGTAGACAATGTTCATTGGTTTATATAATGCGTTGTCACTGCGCCAAAACCACTTAAGAGTGAAATCCTTGTTAGCAGAAAATCTCGTTTTTCTCTGAAGTGACAAATTTAAATAAATGGTATAGCTGTGTGTAAAAATAATACTTTATTTTCACTTATAAAGAGCAGGAATTGACATATGTGCCTTTGACATATTGTAAAGTGACAAATAGCAGCTGTAAAAATGCACTTCCGTGACAATCGCCAAAACTGCACTTTAGTAATTTGTATATGGTTATTGTGGAAAAACAAAAAGTCTTTGGAGAAAAGAACTCAATAACCTACTGAACTCGTGTACAGCAGTCGATAAATGGTAAACGACACAGGGAAGAAACTCAACGACCTACATGAGACTGTTCACATTCTTCCATAAATGGAAAATTAGATAAAAGATGGAACTCGGTGACCTAATTGACAGAGCGTATGGGAGTGTATGAATGGCGAATGAACACTGGTACTCGGGCAAGCTAACATCAATAAAAAATAGTATCACATTTAATACGAGTAGTGTCCCAACCCTTAGAGAGTTTTCTTCCAAACACTGACCACAATCTAAAGCCAGCGTAGACAACAGCGCTGTACCGCGCAGTCCGTTAGCTTCAGACTCCAATTATCAACTTTGTGCCATAACATTCTCCCTAGAGCAGCGGTTCTCAACCTATAGGTCGCGACCATTTTGTGGGTGGAATGACCCTTTCACGTGGATCGCAAAAGACCATTTGAAAAAATATATTCACTGAAGTTATGAAGTACTAACGAAAATAATTGTATGGTTGGGGGTGGGCACGACATAAGGAACTGTATTACAGAGTCACCACACTAGGAAGGTTGAGAACCATTGCCCTAGAGGTTATCTAATGGCTCGCATTAGCTCCAGTTCGATAAATGAAAAATTTGTAATGTAACATCATTCTAGCTTTCACGGTAGAAATTGATGTTTTTTGCTGTTGTGTATGTCCCGTTGTTGTTGTAAGTGCTGCTGTTGCTGTTTACATCAATTGCACTCTTAAATAAGGACCCTCTTCCACGCCTTTAACGTATTGGGCATACACAGCTACACCTATATTGTATACACCAATGGGCACTGCGTGGGTAATGAGGTCAACCTTACACTGGCTGCCTTTACTTTCCGGGACTCTACCTGGTACCCAATTAAGTCGACCAGGAAACTAAAGTAATTTTTGAAAAAGTCCAGCTTACTGTTGTACATTTGGCATTGAAAAAAATGTGTGTAATTCTATGTTACTTCTACTGCAAAACTGACTAACTGTTAGAGTATCACAAAAGACGGTAGCACGTCCAGCTGTATTTATATCTAAAGATGGCCGTGGACGGTAGCTATGTCATAAAATAGGTTTCCCCGTGTGGGTTCCGCTGCCTTATCTGCGAGACAGGATACAGACCCACTGTACAAGGCGACTATTTAGGGTTGTTTCTTTCGAAGTTAGAAGGCATCTGCATGACAGGCAAGGATCTAACAGTCTGCATTAAACTAAGCCTGCTCTGTAAAACTGATTTGCATGCAAACCTCTTGTTCTGAAATAAAACACAAGTCCAAACGTAAACGAACAACTATAATATTTTGCCATAGTCTACGCTTAGTGAACACAAATATTAATAATAATATTAATAATAATAATAGTAATAAAAATAATAGTAATAAAAATAATAATAGTAATAATAATAATAATAATAATAATAATAATAATAAGAAGAAGAAGAAGAAGAAGAAGAAGAAGAAGAAGAAGAAGAAGAAGAAAAAGAAGAAGAAGAAGAAGAAGAAGAAGAAGAAGAAGAAGAAGAAGAAGAAGAAGAAGAAGAAGAAGAAGAAGAAGAAGAAGAAGAAGAAGAAAGAAGAAGAAGAAGAAAAAAAAAGAAGAAGAAAAGAAGAAGAAGAAGAAGAAGAAGAAGAAGAAGAAGAAGAAGAAGAAGAAGAAGAAGAAGAAGAAGAAGAAGAAGAAGAAGAAGAAGAAGAAGAAGTAGAAAAAGAAGAAGAAGCAGCAGTAGCAGCAGCAGCAGCAAAAAAAAAGAAGAGAAAGAAGAAGAAGAAGAAGAAAAAGAAGAAGAAGAAAAAAGAAGAAGAAGAAGAAGAAGAAGAAGAAGAAGAAGAAGAAGAAGAAGAAGAAGAAGAAGAAGAAGAAGAAGAAGAAGAAGAAGAAGAAGAAGAAGAAGAAGAAGAAGAAGAAGAAAAAGAAGAAGAAGAAGAAGAACATAGTAGAATAAAACATGCTAGAGTCCAATAGGAGTATGTTTGCATATTACACTGAAGCCCCAAAAAAAGAATATAATTGCCTCTAACACGTTAATGGCCACATTATTGTTTGGTTTCACATATATTTCTTATAGCATCCGTTCAAGTTGCACATATTATTTATCGTAGCATCTGTTTTTAATGGCACACGTTAGTTGTTTACAACATCTGACTAATTTACATACTTTTTACAGGACATATGTGGTTATAAAATGTTCTTCCCTGTATCATACATTTCTTATAGCTCTAAGATTCTGGAGCTACAAAAAGTCTATGGAGGTCATGGCTGCGACTAAAGCAGTAACATGGCTAGAGACACAGACTTTCACTGAGGAATGCTTTTTCAGTGATTCGATAAGAGTCATGGTTTGCCCACTTAGAGAGAATGCCTTGTGACACCATACCGTACAAAGCATACATAGAAAGAGAAGAAGGACGTAGAGCACGAGGTAGACCAAGAACAAGATGGAAGGACAACATCAGAGAAACTCTACAACAGCACGATGTGCCTATGATCGAGGCGGCCAGAAGAGCTAGAAACAGAACCTTATATCTCCCTCGACACCCACAGCGGTAAAAGAGGAAGTGAAGAAGAAGAGGAAGAAGATGAGAATGCTCAGGAAGATAGAGAAGGGCTGGGTCCGAGGGCAGTGGTTGGTTGCTCTACATCGTTCACGGCTTGCAAGTATTAGTTTCATTTTCGTGATAGGACATGTAGGGGTACAAGGAAAAGAGCATGCTGATAGACTTGCAGGTAAGGCTATTGTAAAAGCCGGACACGCTATGGACCATGCTGACATAGTGAGAGCTCTTCGAGATTTAAGACCTTTGCATGAACCAGCTGAGAATTGTGAATCTGCAACCATGGTCAGACTGCAAAAACAGCAATTTAAATGGGGTGTCGACAAACAAGAACACTACGCGGGTAGCCAAAGAAGAAGCACAAAACAACACTGAACTGGTGTTGTCAGCAGCTATACGCTGCGGGATTTACAGAGTGGTTCGACGTGCCATGAGAAAAAAAACTGCAGACTCACTAACTAAAAGTATATTTATATTTTTTCTTGCATATTAGGAATTGCGAACACGATTCTTACTGATTACAGAACAGTGCTCGTTAAAGAGTGTCTTCTCTGTATTAACGGCTCCATAATTGGTAGGGTTTACCCTTTGCTGTGGTGTTTTTTTTTTTTCTTTCTGCGACGGTGCTTTCCGTGCACTTGTTACACGACAATTCTTATCAGATACCCCGAACATCTCGTCTGTTACTCTTTCAGACATATTCCCTAAACTTCTTTTTGGGCACCAATGTGTAGAAAGCTCAGTCTGCCGCGACTTTTGTGAACTTTTCTTAGTTCCAACATTACCTTCATTTTACTTCAAGAGGAGTGAACAACAGATCAACATCATGGCACACGGGTAGTAACCCATAAGTGCTCCATTCTACCCCTAACCCAGGTCTGAGTCTGAAGTAGCTCAGCGCAGTGCACAGGCTCCGTAGCACCGGCAAGGGTAGTTTGTGTAGATGTTTCACCCCATATTAAGCCTGGGCAGCGCCGTTAGGCTACTCTTTTAAATCCCAACGGCCAAGGAATTTTCTTACGTGGGCAACAATACACACGGGCGTGCAATCTCACTACCCAGAGACCAAAAGAAATAAGTAGAAGTCCACGTGAACATAACAAATCCCAGCCTTAACCGGGTCCCGAACCAGGGACCTCTAGCACTCGAGGCGAACACCATACCTCGAGAGCACACAATCCTCATGAAACAGTAAATAACTACAATATGCAATATAGGTAAGTAACTAAGGAGAGAAACAAAAAAAAAAAAAAAAAACCTGTCACCTAACTGAAAAACTAAAGATACTGTGGCTTGGGCATCACGACAGAATACATCACCTGTTAGCCATAAAGGTGATGGTTATGGTTAGTTGCGTTTCTTTTACAGGACGTTGCAGAACCAACCACAACAGCCCTGGCTGTTGTGTGGTTTCTCTAGGCACATTTACGTCCAGTAGTTTGCTTTCTAGACAGTCGGA
>CAJHNH020000946.1:485000-515000 GCA_905116865.2 Candidula unifasciata | reverse complement strand
ATCACGTGCTTCAGTGTTCCCTAAACAAGTGGTTAAGCTGTTCTGTTTGTGCTCTGGGTGTAGTTTGATCACGTGCTTCAGTGTTCCCTAAACCTGTGTTTAAGCTGTTATGTATGTGCTCTGGGTGTAGTTTGATCACGTGCTTCAGTGTTCCCTAAACAAGTGGTTAAGCTGTTCTGCCTGTGATCTGGATCTAGTGGGATCCTTTTACGGACTACATTACCTGTTCACGCCTGTAACTGTTAAGTAAAAATGTGGGAGTTCGTTGTTGGAGCTACATAATTAGTGCTTTGTGTGTTGTTCTCGACAATCTGCTGCTGCTGACCTTTCTGCGAGGAGAGACTAAATTTGCCTGCCTCCCTGTCTAACAAGTGGTCCGGTTGCCCCCCTCCCCCCTTTTCGTATTCTTAGCAATGACCGGCTGTAAACTTACATCTTGCGTGTACATCCGTTTTTCAGAATCTGGCTTAACTGTATACAGACTGTTGGTTGTCCAATTATCCTGCAGATGCACTCTGACTTTGAAAGCTAAAGTCCTAATAAACACACTTTTACGACTAGCTTGTATTGTAGAAGTGGGTCCATTCCTTTCACCCGCAAAACATGACCTACGATTCACATGGTACGTACGATCAAGGTTCATTTTCATGAAATGACCGCATCTTTGCCCCGAACAGTTTCGTCTTGAGTTCGAAAAAAATGCCAGATAATTTCCTGAATAAGTTTTGAAAATGTCTGCGAAAAAAAAAAATGGCGACGATGAAGAGAACTGAACACCTATGCTCACATGTCGTGCCACTGAATATTTGATGTATTTTCACGGATGTCCCTGTGTTTGATTAATCATACTCGTATTCTCTAAACGCTCCCGAAAGCTCTATTTCCTTTTTCACACATAAGCCAGCTAGCTCACTTGCGATTTACCCCGCAGATGTAAAAATAATTAGAAAAGATAATTATTCTTGAATCATTTTTGTTACGTGGAAACCGCCTGGTGGAGCGGCTAGACGCTTGCCTGCGGATCTGAAAATCGTGGGTTTTGCTCCTGACGGTACCCGACTTTGTTTATTTAAAACGAACTTGCATTTCAGGTCAAACATGAATGGTTAGCAGGTCCTGGGAAGTAAAAGCGACCGGCGTGATGCTGACCACACTACAGATTAGTGCCGATAATTCTATGAAATACAGGTCTAGCCCTATATGCCCAAGGCAGGAAAAGGATCCTAATTTAAATAAGAAGCAACTGACCATAGGCTGTTCTATTATTGATCAACACATGGTACATGTATCTATTATTTTACCTTCTTTGTTCCTATGTTTCTTTATCGTAGCTCCTTCACTTAAAGGTTAGTGAATGTGTAACAATGACATGATCCTTAAGTACCAGGGTTTGAGATATTTTGTGGTCAATTTATATCTTCTTCTTCTTCTTCGCGTTCACCAGCTGTAAACTCTGGCGGAAGGTTATGGTTGCTCCTCCACTACTGAACTGCAGTCCTGCTCCAGAGCCTGAGTGTTGCGTGTGCATCAGTTTTACAGATCTTATTCTCTTGAATACAGACTGTTGGTTCCTTGCCTCTCCGGCAGATGCACTCCGACTCCAAAAGAAGCTCCCCAATTAGTCGACTCTTACGACATGCTTTTGGGGAGGCAGTGGGTCTATTCTTGTTTTCCCCAACAATGGGGCCCCAGATCCCACACGGGGAACATTTTATATAAAATAAACTTGATCGTGGTTTTCAAGACAGAAGTACGAGATCCCCACTGTGCAAGATATCGCGGCTTTATTGTGTATTGATCCCAAAGTCCATAGTTGGTGTACTGTAGTCAACCCTGTAAAGTCAATCTCCCCCCCCCCCACCCCTCGTTCAACCTGCAAAGATGACAGCAGCGTTGTGTTAAATTTTTGGTGTAGTTTACTTGTGCCAATTATATTAGCTGAGATTAGAGTATTTGAGGGGGTTGACTGGTCTCAAGGAATGGCGTCCGCTTCCAGTGCTGGAGGTCCCGTGTTTAGGCCCCGGTGAAGGCAAGGATTTGTTTACATGGACTTCTAGTAATTTCCCCTGGTCTCTGGGTAGTAAGATGGAACACCCGTATGCATGGTTGTACACGCAAAACATCTATTGGCAGTTGAAAGTCAAAACGAGTAGACTAATGGTGCCGCCGGAGTCAAATGTGGAGTTTAAAATCTACCCAAAGTATTTCAGCATCTTCACCGGTGCTACGGAGTTCGTGCACTGCACTGAGGAACTTCGGACTCAGGCTTGAGATAGAAGTAGCATGGAGCCCTTATTGGTTACCAACCTTGTGTTGATCAGTTGTATAAACTGCAAATTAAAGCATAACTAACCCTTGTGGGGGAAAAGACCCTAGCGAAGTAGCTTAAATGGACACATCCCGACGAGTCAGCAAATTCACCGGACATTGGACCCGTCCTATAACGCGATAACACGTATGATCGATCACGGACGTGATTGTCCTCCAGACAGAATCGATCTGATCGATCTAATGATTGCGACAGATGGGCTGACTATTGAAAATGGAGACTAAAAGGTTGGTTTCTTATTTCCACATAAACAGCCATTAATTTGTCCAGAATGCTTTTATGCAGGGAGCTGCATTCATCGACTTATTACGAACCATGCACTGCGGGAATGTACGTGCCGATAGCCTTGTAGGATGTTTGAATTCACTCTCGGGCTGTATTTGCCATTCGCGCTTAGTAATTGGTGAGGCATCTGTTGCTTCGTCTGCTGATCCGAACACATGTATAGAGGTATAATGGACACAATTCCATGGGTGTTAAGCACGGAGGATCAAGGGGGAGATAACGCGGCAACTAAAGTTCTTACATAGATTGAAATGTACATAGGGCTCACGAGTGTAAGGCATGGGATAAGTAATGAAGGTAGAAGTTGGACATTCGCATAGATATAGGCACAGAACTAAGTGGGAAACTGATGCATAGATTAATTAAAGTCAAACAGCTGCTGCTGCTGCTTTAATATTGTCACCGCTACTGCTACTATTACTAATCAATCAATCCTCATCGCGTCCAAAGGCACATCCGGCAGAGACAAACTGTCGCCACTCAATTCGATTCCATATCTCCAGTTTTGTCCTTCGCGTAGCATTGAGTTCAGCATTAAAGGTTCTCCGTTATTTGTTCTTTATTCTGAGGACGTGTAAAATCTACCTCCATCTTTGGGCTTTGATTTCTAAATTTACATCTTCTAAGTTTGTCATTTGTTGTAATCTAGAACTGCTGATTGTATCTTCCCATGTGAAGCCCAATATTCTTATGAGAAGTCTTCCCTCAAAACCTCTGAGCATGTTGTCTTTCTGTCTGTATATTTTCCAAGTTTCTGTTCCATAGAGGAGAACTGTCCTAACGCATATTTTGTATATCCCGAGTTTAGTTTTAGTGCTGTAGATGTTTGTTCTCCAGACACTTTAAGGTCTGTTGTAAGCAGCATTTGCCTTTTGCGATTCTCTGCTTGATTTTAACAACTACATTTCCGTCAGAGAAGACATTGCTTCACAGGTAAGGGAAGTCATTTATTGTTTACAAACCTACATTATCTGTTACTAAAGGTATTTCATTCTGAGATTAGGTCCAGCAATTGCTGCTACTACTACTTTTATTATTATGCTTACCACCACCACCACCACCACCACCACCACCACCACCACCACCACCACCACCACCACCACCACCACCACCACCACCACCACCACCACCACCACCACCACCACCACCACCACCACCACCACCACCACCACCACCACCACCACCACCACCACCACCACCACCACCACCACCACCACCACCACCACCACCACCACCACCACCACCACCACCACCACCACCACCACCACCACCACCACCACCACCACCACCACCACCACCACCACCACCACCACCACCACCACCACCACCACCACCACCACCACCACCACCACCACCACCACCACCACCACCACCACCACCACCACCACCACCACCACCACCACCACCACCACCACCACCACCACCACCACCACCACCACCCACCACCACCACCACCACCACCACCACCACCACCACCACCACCACCACCACCACCACCACCACCACCACCACCACCACCACCACCACCACCACCACCACCACCACCACCACCACCACCACCACCACCACCACCACCACCACCACCACCCACCACCACCACCACCACCACCACCACCACCACCACCACCACCACCACCACCACCACCACCACCACCACCACCACCACCACCACCACCACCACCACCACCACCACCACCACCACCACCACCACCACCACCACCACCACCACCACCACCACCACCACCACCACCACCACCACCACCACCACCACCACCACCACCACCACCACCACCACCACCACCACCACCACCACCACCACCACCACCACCACCACCACCACCACCACCACCACCACCACCACCACCACCACCACCACCACCACCACCACCACCACCACCACCACCACCACCACCACCACCACCACCACCACCACCACCACCACCACCACCACCACCACCACCACCACCACCACCACCACCACCACCACCACCACCACCACCACCACCACCACCACCACCACCACCACCACCACCACCACCACCACCACCACCACTACCACTACTACTACTACTACTACTACTGAATTTGACGATGGTGAAGACGCTATACTCACTTCAATCCCTCCCCCTTAAGTGCTTTTTGTATATGCGGTTATTCTTGTTCCTCCCATTTATTCTTCTTCTGTCACTTCATCAAAATAATCTTCTTCTCTCTTTCTCCCCTTTCTCATTTTTCTCAGTTTTATGTCGTCATCATGATCATCGTGGTCGTCGTCGTCGTCATCATCATCATCATCATCATCATCATTACCAACACCTTCGCATAACAGCTTGTCATCTGATGAGACCTTTGCAGAAAGCATGCAACCTCCTTAGCTTCAGCGACGATCCCTTATGATCTTTATAAACCTTGCACATAAAGGAAATGACAAAAACCGTCAAACAAGCCTACAACTTGCAGAGAACCAGGCGAACGGCTTACTTGGAAGCTTACCCAGTGTCACGATACGATCTCAGTGGTTCCAGAAGTTAGTATTTGTAATAAGTTCTTCTGGTTCTAAAGAGACAGGATTATATTTACTCTGCCCTTTACCCTAAATATTACTTTAAACCAAATTGATTTAAATGTTTCCAGTCCTACTCCGAGACAAAGCCACTGCGCTTTGTTTAAAATTACATAACACTACGTAATACAGCCCTCTGGTTCAGACTAGGGATGTTAGGTTTGATTCTCACGCCAGTGTCAGAATGTTATCTCCTAACACAGCCTGAGTGGGGCCCTTTTGAACAGGGGAATTGAGTGGACGCTAGACATTGTGGCGACGGGAGGTTGGAGTTTCGCAAGTCAGTGTAATTCTTTGCAGAACAGGTGTTTGGCAACTAGGAATGTTTGATCTTGGTCAAGTCGGAAACACAATGGCTTCACTGAACGTCTTTTTACACCGGCTAGTTAGATTCGTTGTAAACTAGGTCACTTAAGAATGTTTGCTCTAGGGATGTCAGTCCAGAATTGAGTGACAGGTCACTTGTTAGCTAATTTGATCTGATAGGTACTTCAGAGGCGTGGCTTAAGTCATCGTCTTGAGGGTTGGGTAGAAGAAAGTAAAGGGAGGAGTTTAATTTGGACAATAGATTGATACTTATACTGCGAGAATTGTAGATTTACCTCATAGTGCCGCCAGCAGGCCACAGACTCAGACCTACCGTGGAAAAGTATTTTCTGACTGGTTGAGTCGTGTTTGGCATGTGCTGGAAAGTTCCCAGGTGAATATTAATATTAATCTTGTATACATAGGTTAGGGAGTTAAGCTTTTAGTCTATACTACCTTTTCCTAATTTGTCTGCACATTCTGCTTGAAATAGTTCTTTGTGAGTATTCAGTATCTCAGTTGGGGAACTGCTAAACTATTCCTATTTCTTGTAAGTTTGTGTCATATGTTTTTCAGTGTATGTTTTCATGTGTATAAAATAAGATGTGAACAATGACATTTGCTATAATGAAATGTAATTATATTGTTTCCATGATCAGCCAAAATATGAGTTGGGACTGAGGGAAATGATGCCCAAATATGTGCAGGGATGCTGCTACGTTTTGTGTGCCCACCATGTGCTCACTTAAGGTGTTCACCTAAACAGGGGATTTATAACCCCAGGGGAGGAATGATGGGTGTACAGTATTTACTGTCACTGAAAGATAATATTCAGGACAGCATGCACATATAAAATGGTTGGAGTTTCAGCACATAACCTGCCCCACGTGTTGATGTAAAAACAATGATTGGAAGTCTGAGTGAAGACGGACAACAGACTCAGAAAGTCAACTATCATGACATAGCTTGTGAGGGAAGGCAGGATATGTGACGTCAATGTAAGACAAAAGACCTTCAGACTAGACTGGAGAAAATGTGGAATATGAGGAGTGATGGGATATATTTTATTCTTATATGATAAATTAATTGATACATGTATTCTTAGTGTAAGTCAAGATACTACACGTATGTGTTTGTTTCCATGATTACAGCGCCCATGTGACGATCAGTCCATGAAAGAGACTACTTTGTGTTAGACTCGGCCAGCTGGGAACGAGGTGATGCGAGAAGGAGAAACAAGCAGGGAAGAAGCTGGAAGAGGAGAAAGAGCTTGACAGTGCTCACGGCTGTCAGAGGTTCTATGAAAAACAAGTTATGTTCATAAATTGTTCATACTTTATCACCTTCATCACACCACTCTAATCCCAGGTGCTGTTCTCGCGCTGAAACAACCCATTACTATCATAACTTTAGCTAGTCACTGTTTGTGTAAACACAACAAACTGGGTATGTCAATTAACTGATTGTTAGAAAATAAAGCTGTATGTCAAGTTTTATACTACATCGTTTGTTAAATTCCAAGTGTATTCAGTCTTACCTGTTTAACTAAACATAGATAGAATTACATTTGGTGGGGGCTCAATTAATATGATAATAATTCTTTAATTATTAATAATAACACCGGGAAAAGGTAGATGACGGAGGAATCATTTGCCCTGTCTAATAATTCATTAAGTATAATGCTATAGACATCTAAAATTCCTTTTCTTCTCTTGTGGGTACCAAGTTCAGCTAATGTTAATGTACTTAACGAGCCAATATGGCTGTTTTCTTGGATATCCAGGACTTTGTCTGAGAGCAACATAGCTCAGATTTTAGTTCGGTTTATCTGGTGGAGGGAATGTGTTGAGAGGAACATCCCTACTCAACATTATAAACATTTTACCCCACGCGTCACGTCACACCCAGTGAGATAACTGAACGCTCGATCAAGCTTCTGATAACTGTTTCTCACTTCTTTAATAAACATAGTTTTCACAATGCCGCATTTATATTACTTGTTCGCTTTCACTCACCCTCCCCCTCTATCACTCTGCCCCTCACTCACTCACTCACTCACTCACTCACACACTCACTCACCGACTCTCTCACTCACTCACTCACACACTCACTCACTCACTCACTCACTCACTCACTCACTCACTCACTCACTCACTCACTCACTCACTCACTCACTCACTCACTCACTCACTCACTCACTCACTCACTCACTCACTCACTCACTCATCCACTCATCCACTCACTCGCTCACTCACTCTCTTTCTCAATCACTCACTCCATCCCTAACTCATTACACCCCTTACTCACTCACTCACTCGCTCGCTCACTCACTTACTCACTCACTCACTCACTCACTCACTCACTCACTCACTCACTCACTCACTCACTCACTCACTCACTCACTCATTCTTCAATTTTCTCGCCTCCTTTTTCTGCTTCACCTTCTTCTTCACTTCCCTTTTTATGGCCTGGAGTATTGAATGATACATACGGTGCTGCTTCACGCTTTTCTGACCATCCTACTGTTGTTATCTATCCAGGCCCATCTTCTCTGTGCACGCTTTGTGGTGTAAGTAAAGTAAAAAAAAGTATGGGCATATGGGCAGAACGTCCCATATTTTTACAGACCATCAGCACTCTGTGGGTAATGTGGTCAGCATTACGCTGGCTGTCTTTACTTTCCCAGGACAGCCCATCCTGGTACCCATTTTTAGGCTGCGTCGAGTATTTCATTAAAATGCATAAATATACTTACTGGCGACAAAAAGACCGTTAATAAATAGCTATCAAGGCGGCGGACACGTAAAAGAAATCACAAGCCAATAAAACGTCCACAGCACCCAAGGCGTGCCGAAACCCACTCAGCGGAACTTGAAAAAAAAAAAAAAAACCAGAGGATAAGAACGAAGCCAGCACAATCCCTCAAGAGATCACAGAAATAACACGTGACCACTACAAAGGACAGTTCAAGGAAGACATTATTTTTAAAATAATGAAGATCGATGTAGCAGTTCGGGTCTTAATATTGATAGCCCAGATTATTCGAGGCCGCGCGAGGACAGAGAAGTCGATAAGAAAAAGAGAGGTGTGTGGTTAGGAACTCCGGTATGTGGGCACTCAGGGGCGCCTTTTAGCCAGCTCCCCCCCCCCCCCCCACCCCGACTCCGAATTCCACACAAATAGAGGGCCTTAACCCCCTACCCCTAGATAATTTAAGGGGGCTGCGTAGTCTCAGGGTATGGTGTCCGCCTCGAGTGCTGGAGGTTCCAGGTTCAATCCCCGGTAAGGGCTGGGATTTTTTCCACGTGGACTTGAACTTAAAGTAATTCCCCTTGGGCTCTGGGTAGTGAGTTTGAACGCCCGTGTGCATTGTTGGGCCCGTAAAAAAATCCTCTGACAGTTGAAAATCGAAAAGAATAGCCTAACGGGCCTGCCAATACAAAATTTGGAGTCAAAAATCTACCCAAAGTATTTCAGGATCCTCGACGGTGCTACAGAGCCTGTGCACTGTGCCATGATGTTGACCCGTTGTTCAAAACCTCAACAACAACAAAACCCTAGATAATGTATAAGAGCAAGGGTGCTAAACGACCCTCGTAATTACGTATACGGGTAATTTCCTGTTTGTGAGTTAAGCTGCATATCCTTTACAGGACGTTGCAGAAACAACCTCGGCATTTTTTGGCTGTTGTTGTTTTTCTAGGCAAATTTACATCCAGTAGTTTGCTATTTCTTCTTAATCAGTCAGCTTCCCGATACCACTGTCGAAAGGTGCAGTGCCCGCAGCTGGGATGAGACCCGGCACTCCGGCATTACTAACTCTTTGAGTCCCAAGGAACGCCTCATACGTTCATAGGTTACTGCCTAGAAGCCCAATAAACGCATGATGCGCCGATTTAACGTATCTCTTGACTACCCCTGGGACTCAAAGAGCTAAGTGCGTTCGCAACGCCTAAACCATAGACGCCGACCCTGTTTGTGATACATTCAATATTATTGCTGATACAGCTGTTATTTCTTGCCTATTCAGAAGATTGTTATTACTATTATTTTAAATACCATTTTTAATGTTACGAACTTAAAAAAGGGGTCCTGATCAAGTTTCCCGAGTTGTGTTTAGTGCTTTCGGATAGAAGTCCGTGATTGGCACAAGGGCATTAGGGCTTTATCACGGGATATCCTCAAGGACAGTGGTGGGTGCTTCCCGTGTTGGTTCTGCGGCCTATTTGTGAGGGGGAAAACCCACCGCCTACACAAAAGCAGGTCATACGAATCGACTAATTGGGAGCTTTCTTGGAAGTCGGAGTACATCTGCCTGAGATGCAAGGAACCTGCAGTCTGCATACAATGAGCCAGATCTGTTAAACAGATATGCAAGCAATACAGTAACCAGAACTCTCCGCTGGAGTTTACAGCAAGGGAATGCGAAGGAGAGGCAGAAGTAGTGGTGCATCAATCAACTGAAGGGATCCTGCACTGAGGAGACGGTTTCCATTTTTTTTTTAAAAACTGAAACACACACACACTTGTCCACCTAATTAAAGGGTAGTTATCCTGAGCCCACGAGAAAAGCTAACCATAGTAAAACAGTAATTTACCAAGTGTGTCGTAACTGTCATCTTCACTCGCCTTGCCAACTATGGTGGGCGTTTATACTTTCTGTAATTTTTATGATCTCCAACAACCTGCCTCAGTTCTTGTGTTCCTTTCACTGTCAGCATCGTTTATCTCGTTGTCTTCACCCAACTCGCTTTTCCTAAATGTTGCTATTTGTCATAACATAGTCCACCTTTTATAAGCTTTTATTAAGCTCAGATTTGTTTGATTGTGTGTCTGGTACAAACTGTGAGTTTGATTTTTATACTACTTCCTATCTGAAAGTCGCCCTTTTAGTAACTGAAATATAAATACGAAGATGAATGTTGTAGTGTGAATACTTCACACTCGTATCTTAATTACACTGTGTGATAAATTATTTTTTGTCATTTGATGCGTCTTTAAAAAAAAGCTTATATTAAAAAAACAATTGCTGTTGTTTTTGTTTTATCTTCTCAGATTGTTGCAGTAAAATGAGGACACCGTTTGAAATTTGTGAATACCGTTCTTCGTGTCTTATCTGCTTTAAAAAAAAATGAGATTACTGACCGCTCCATTTCACAATATATCACAATTATATGTGTGCAATTTCGGTGTATATCTAACACAACATGTCTATTCAATTTCGCTATAGGTTCACATTACTTCCACTCCATTTCGCCAAATGTTTGTATTACGTTTGCTACATTTCGACTATGTCCACATCATATCCATGCAATTTCTCCTTATATCCACATTATCCCGTCCCATTTTGCCATTTATCCATACCTGAGCCAAATATCCTTCCACTAATTCCTTCACCATATCATCTGAGCCATTAGAATCGCAACCATCCCTTAAATGCTGTATCCCTGTAGCATTATGCAGGAGCCAGAAGTAGAACCGCAGTTCTCACACAGCCCAGAATAAAATTCCAGAAAACAAAAACCATTTTCTACCAGCCTGCCAGTGAGACGTTACCTGGGGACAACGTTATTGATTTTCGCCGATAAGGTTAGTTCCTACATGCCCTAGCCAACCAGTGACGGGGTTACAAATCTAGCCCACTAGAGAAATGTAAGGATAGGGATAATTGGGCCCTTTCTTGTTGGTTGATCAAGGAACGCTACTTGGTAATGAGGCGGTAACGCTGTTACATTGTTTTGACTCTAGGGAGAAGCGTATCTTTACCGATACGTTTAACTATACAGATTTTACTTTCTTTCCTGGGAAATCGCAGACCTTTTGTCGGTGCTTGTTAGGGCGTGTTTATTTCTGCACGGTACTGGAGCGGGTGCGAAGTTGAAATGTCAAAGTAGTAATCTGTAATGGCATTTATTGTATAACATGTGTAAGTAGAAAAGAGCTGTAGCAATGTGCATCGACTTCCTCGCACCCGGTTATACCACATAGATCAAGCTCTCTACGCGGCCTGTTTATAGTATCATACTAACAACGAACTCGGTAGCTCCAGCGACCATCTTTAGGTATCTTGGTAAATACTGCTCTCGTGAAGTGACGAACGCTCAGTAAAATGAACGAGTGTGGCAAACGGTTCGACGATTTCATCGCGGAGGCGGAGTGGAATGGAGTTAATGGTGCAGCCAGAAAAGATAAAGTAGTTTACATGAAGAGTAACCTCTACAAACGCATGGAGAATCGCTTCGCCTGTTTAAACCATCTTTACCAGCCAGCCATTCTTACCACATATCAGGGCTGACCAATGCGTCCACTTGAGTCTACCAGCCACCGACAAGCGGTGAGAGGCAGCTACAGACCACAATACAATGTGCACTATTACAGGTCAACACAGCAGCATATAAAAACGAAGACAATCGTTAGTATAATACGTAGGCTACTTTCCGCCTCCATGATTGTTGTCCTTAGGATTGACACCTTAACTGTTTGAGTCCCAAGGAGCGCATCATACGTTCATAGGTTCCTACCTAGAAGCCCAGTAAACGCAAGATGCGCCGATTTTACGTCTCTCTTTATTACCCCTTGGGACTGGGATGCTAAACCCTCTGGTACTCAAAGAGTTAAGGATCAGAGACAAAGAGAAGCAATCCTGTTGAGCCGTTTAGCCGCTGGTTTATAATGACACCCCTGAGGTTACAAACTAACCCGCAGCCCAGTGTGGGTGTAGGATAAGTGCTATCAATCGATCAATTCGTCCCGTCAGTACTGTCACCTAATAGTTTACCATACCATCTTCAGATTTAAAAATAAATGCGTGTGTATGCTCGTGCATATGCTGAGACAGCAGTCTGTCAATCTTTCCACAAGGGACTGCTACGAACAGTCTGTGTTTTTCGTTGTCACAGGAGCGGAGCAACTATGGGGGTGACTCGATTGCTATAAAGCTGAAACTGAAAGATTACCAAGATTTTTTTTTAAATCTCAATTTTGGCGGCAGACGAACAAGGCAGATCCTAGATACCCCGTTCAACCCCTAGAGAAGTCATAACTAAGGCACACCTAAAGGCTACACCAGCCAGATGTAGTCTGCAGGCAGGCGTGGGTAAGGACCCTGGGGTGGCTGCAAATTTCAGTCCAACTACGTCCCAATCTGGGACATGATTTTTTGTTGATATTATTTCAAGAGCACGCGCGGCTGACGGCGTCCTATCATAACTTTACAGTTGAAGGTGGATTTTTTGGAGTTGTGACTGGGGTATTTCATCCAAATGGTGGTACTTTGTGTCACCGGCTGTTAACTGCTCTTTATGAGGTCAAATTGGAGTTCAATATCACTCAAACACGGCTGCAAAATATCGATTGTACATTTCATAGGCACAATCAATATATCAAGGGACAGAAACTCACAAATCTCAAAGCTGCATACAAGATTGACAACATTATTTCCCCTTATTGTGTTTACACAAAAGAGCTTGTGTAAACTTGCAGTGAATCTTAGTTCCAATGTGATGGTATTGAAATTACTTTTATTCTCACAAGTAATTTCACTAATAATTGTTTTGATCTAAAGTAGTAAAAGCTTGCCGCTCCGTTGATCAACACAGCAGATAAGGCAATGGGGATGAACGTAACAAAAAAAAAACAGAGGACAAAAGATTAACTAATGATATTACAGTTCTTTCGGTACTGCTGGCTTTGTTGAGTTTCAGATTTGATTATTTTGTCAGTCTGAAGTAGTTAAAATTAGTGCTCCATTGATTAACACAGCAACTAAGGCAGATTGGATGAATGTAACAAACAGATGGAGGACAACAAGTTAAGAGTAATAAATTATGAATGAATGAATGAATTTTTACCCCACTAGGACATCACACAAGCGATAAACACCTGATGACACAAAGTGCCACCATGTGGGTGAGGATCACCGTGGAGAGGTCCCAGAAACCGCGTTCAGACAATTGGCCATATTTATGGCCTGCCTATATTGCGACCCCTGGCAAAAGCCAGAGTGGGGCTTCAAATAACAAAAAATTACGTCCTGAAAAGGACGTAATTGTGTGACATAAGAGTTAGTAATAAATTATATAATATGGCTAGAGAACGCATAGTCCATTGCTTGTTATTATATTAGTTCATAAACAGTCCTTACAACACTTCATATTACTTGCTTGTTGGCTTTGTAGTTGATGTTAGGATTTGAATAATTTAAGTGAAGATCTTAATCAGGTTACTTAATGTTGTAACAACATACTAGAGAGGTTTTGTAGAAAGAGTGAGATTGAGAGAGAGAGAGAGAGAGAGAGAGAGAGAGAGAGAGAGAGAGAAAGAGAGAGAGAGAGAGAGAAGAGAGAGAGAGAGAGAGAGAGAGAGAGAGAGAGAGAGAGAGAGAGAGAGAGAGAGAGAGAGAGAGAGAGAGAAGGGCATTGTTAAATTATCAATTATATGGATCACTTTACAAAGATATTTCACAGACAGAAAGGCGCAAACGGATACATTTAGAAGGCATGGTTGACTCCATTTAATAAACTTAATGTGTGTGTGTATGTGTGTGTGTGTGTTCTAGAGAGAGAGAGAGAGAGAGAGAGAGAGAGAGAGAGAGAGAGAGAGAGAGAACTGCATTGTTAAATTATCAATTATACGGATCACTCTACAAAGCTTTTTCACTTATAAAATTAATTGTAAGCAGTATCTCATTACATTTTTTAGGGAGCAAAGACTAATTCATTATAAGACGCATTTAAATGAAGTTGGCGAAAGAGAGGTTTCAACTGCATGTTATACAACCTGTGGAATAAGAAAGTCAGGCACAAATAGGCTTATGCTGGAGTGTCGTTGTCATCTTCATCATCTTCCACATCCTGTTGTGATGGTAATGTTGATGATGATGATGACGATGATGTGGGTGATGGTAATGGTGTTGTTAATGTTGAGAAAGCTAATGATAATGTTGATTATTGTTACGATCACGACGAGAGCGATCATGATAAGGATGACGATGATGTCCAATATGTTGATGATGATGATGATGATGATCTTGACGATAATTATGATGATGTTGAACATGATGTTGATGACGATGTTTATGTCGATGATGTTGATGATAATGTTGATGATGATGACGATGATGTAGTGATGGTAATAATGTTGTTAATGTTTAGAAAGCTGATGATAAGGTTGATTACTGGTGCGGTCATGGTGAGAACAATCATGATGAGGACAACGATGATGACCAATATGTTGATGATGATGATTATGATCTTGATGATAATTATGATGATGCTGTACATGATGTTGATGACGATATTTATGTCGATGATATTGATGATAGTTTTGATGATGAGGACAATGATATTCAGGTTTACTGGGAAGCTCGACAGCTCAAAATCTGGTGGAGGCCAAGCAGTTTCCGTACTTCTTTTTCAGTTCATTTTCGAGCGACTTAGCAATTTGTCTCCTCCTGGCTGCTTGCAAAATTTTCACAACACTATCATAAAACAAAATACCTATCTGCGTGTTAGACCAACCTATCCTATACCCCGTTTAAACACCAAAGAAGCTATACATTCGGGCACCAGTAACGGCGAAACCATCCAGATGTGATATACACTCGTGTGTGAGTAAGAACGTTCTGTTCACTCGTTCCACTGAAGCAGCTGTTCTCATCCTGTGAGTCGCGGCCCTTTTTGTGTGTGGGTCGAACGACCCTTTCACATGGTGGCCAAAGACCATCGCAGAACTCATATTTTTTGAAGTTATAAAGTAGCAACAAAAATAATTGTATGGTTGGGGTGGCGACAACACGAGGAACCGTATTCAAGGGTCGCAGTATTAGAAAGGTTTAGAATCACTGAGCTAAAGGTTTGTTCATCATAAGATTACAAAATCTCAATCTGGACGGCACGCCCTCATGGCTAATCCCAGACAGCTTGTTCAGCCTCCAGAGCAGTTATTATTGAGGCAACTGTGAGGACTACACCAAATGGATGTGAGAGAAAGATTCTACGTGTCTAAGGGGAAAGTTAACCAGGTAAAGACAAACAAAATAGAAAGTAGCGAAAGTGGCTGTTATAATTGTTCTTTTTTATCTGTTCAATCTGCGAAAGCTTTCTCCAAATATTAACTTCGATATATTGTGAAGAAAAAGAAATAAAAAAGGAAGAAGAAGAAGAAAAGAAGAAGAAGAAGAAGAAGAAAAGAAGAAGAAGAAGAAGAAGAAGAAGAAAAAGAAGAAGAAGAAGAACAAGTAGAAGAAGAAGAAAAAAAAGAGGAAGACAAATTAACGACATGTAAACATCACATTACTTACATACATCCACATTGGTCTTACCTGAAACAAGAAAATAAACAAAATGCTTTAAGTTACATAATTTCAAAATAGATCAATTTTAAGAAAAATAAAACAAAAACATTTATTTAAAAAATACAAACACATGTTTGAAGTGTCTAAGGGAGGCAACCAGGTTAGAACACATTCTAATTAGGGAGAGATGTTTACTTTTTATGTCCCTTGTCTCATGGAAACATAAGTGCTTGTACTTTCTTCGAAGCCAGCGGATCTCAACCTGTGGGTCGCAAACATTTGTTTCCCCTTATTCGAACGCTCCTTTCACAGGGCTCTCCTAAGATCATCGGAAAACACATATTCATTGAATTTATGAAGAAGCAAAGAAAATAATAGTACGGTTGAGGGTTACCACAACATGTGGAACTGTAATAAAGGGGCGTGGCGTTAGAAAGGCTGAGAGCCACTGTTCTCAGCGTTCATTGTCAGTACATTCTGGAGGAAAGGTTTGGCTGCTGGTCTACTTCTGGTCTTTGGTCGTGTTCTAGAGCTTGTGTTTTGCGTCCAGACCGTTGTGATGATACACACAAGCAGTAGCTAACAGCACATCATACGTTAGTTGGAACAACGTTAGTTAAGACAACTTTAGTTGGGACAACGTTAGTTAGGACAACGTTAGTTAGGACAACGTTAATTGGGACAACGTTAGTTAGGACAAAGTTAGTTAGGACAACGTTAGTTAGGACAACGTTAGTTAGGACAACGTTAGTTGGGACAACGTTAGTAAGGACAACGTTAGTTAGGACAACGTTAGAACAACCTTAGTTGGGACAACGTTAGTTAGGACAACGTTTGTTAGGACAACGTTAATTGGGACAACGTTAGTTAGGACAAAGTTAGTTAGGAAAACGTTAGTTAGGACAAAGTTAGTTAGGACAACGTTAGTTGGGACAACGTTAGTAAGGACAACGTTAGTTAGGACAACGTTAGGACAACCTTAGTTGGGACAACGTTAGTTAGGACAATGTTAGTTGGGACAACGTTAGTTAGACAACGTTAGTTGGGACAGAAGGCGTTAGAGAAATTGTCCGGGGAATGAAATGATTTCCAGTGTTGCGTGATCAGAGTCTCTCCTCCTTCTGCCCTCCATCCCCCAGTGGAGCACAGAACCTCAAACTGCTCACGTCAAGGTGTCCTGTCTTTTGTTTTCGCATCAAGCTCACCCCGTGTGTCCCCATCTGAGTAGAGCAATATTCAACAAAACACAGGATGCATGTTGATGGCCATGTCAAATAAAGAAGACGGAACTCGTAACGTTAGTCTACCACCGAGACCAGCCAATATACACACTAGCTCACTTTTGACTGGTAGTTCCTAAACCTGTCACCTTGGCACCGTTTAGGGGGTGCTACATGGAGGAAACTGGCCCTAACACAACTCCCCTAGAGAGCACTGCAACCTATGTCACAAAGTATTCTCTTTCTCTGAATGAAAACGTAAATGCAAGACAATGCAGAAAGCAAGCAACAGAGCGGGACACACCCGTAACCTTCAGGAAAGTCGACCAGCCCAACAAACTTGTGAATGATAAGTGACCTACTCTATTTCGGGAGATTAACGTTACTTTAACCTAGAAGACATCTCCTCCGCTCTGTTTTTAATGGGACAACCTTGCGACAGTCAGCATATGTTTAGCCCCCCCCCCCCCCCCCTCCCCACCTCTCCCCTTTTCCCCTACTCTCTCAGTGCAGTCCACGACACCATAGTAACCTGCAACTACAGGAGCAGGTGGTAGAATGCATATACGTCAGCTAACAGTTAGTCCTGAATCACCATCTCAACTTTATCATCTCTCAACAGAGGATCGATCACGCAGTAGTGGCAGTAGCCACTGTTGTCACGGCCTAGAACTAAAGTAATGCCAATCTACCTTTCTGAAAGGACCGCATGTGCGATGATAGCGATGTTAAAGGAAGGGGCCACCTCATTCTCTTCATCTACCATAGGACAGGTTGGACAAGTTAATGTACTTTTTAAGGCCCTCCCCCCCCCCAACCCCCCAACCCTTGGGCAAGTTAATGTACTTGTTAAGCCCCCACCCCTCCCCCCCCCCCCATTCTTTACTCCCTAAGGACTACCCTCCACTCGATCATAGTAGCGTGAAGCTATGGTTGCAGGTGGTGGAATCAGCTAGAGGTCAGCCAACAGTTAGTTCTGAATCTTCTAAAGTTCCTCAGCAGTCGACAGAGAATCGATCACACTGAAGTGACAGTGACCACCGGTACTGACTAGTGTGGCCACGGACAAAAACCAAAGAAACGGCGAAATATTTTCTGAAAAACATTCAGTTAGTTATAAAATAAAATCTCGTTGACATGATAATCCAGGGCATCGACAAATGCAGAGTCCGTGTTAAAACATTCGCGCTACCAGAAGACTAAGAGATGAAATATGAACTATACATCCTTTTTATGACCAAGTGTTAGTCTTAAACAAGTACATGTTAACGGGGTTTTACTGTCTATCCTTAAACACGAAGTTTTTGTGATTTTCTAGTCTATTTTACGTTTCGTAATTTCTTTTTCTTGTCTCAGTTGACAAAGAAAGATTGCTTTCTCAAAGGTATGACGGTCATCTATATATATAAAAATCAATGTTTGTTTGTTTGTTTATCCCCTATAGACTGGGAAACTACTGAACCGATTTAGCTGAAATTTTCAGTTTTGATACCGGATGTTGAACCATCATGCTTTGAAATTCAACCTGTCATTGTTAGAGATAGTTTGCGACAATTTATGCCATAATATATGAAACAAATATTTATAATTTTAGTGATTTCTAATTATAGCCACGTTATTAATTGCGCATGCGCCGTAGTCAGAACGCAAGGCGTCCACCATTCGCCGGCGAGTTACGTGCAGCCAACGCCTTTTCTAATACATAGAGTAGGTCGTGGTACAGCAAACAAGACTATCTCTATATTTGCCACAATAACCATATTAAACACGATTTCTATTTTCTGTTTTTTTTTTCAAACAAACTTCGATGGGGGGAGGGGGGGGGGCATCAAGGACTATCTCGACGTCGGCGCAGACATTGACTGCGACATTAACCGTGTTAGACACGTGCGATTTCTATTGTTGTGCCGTTTCTTTAATATATCTGGAGTATCTGTCTACGAGAAAACAATTGCCTGCGGTTTTGAGTTGTGTTATAATCGGGACACAGTAGTAGGGACACACATCTCTAATAGTTTAGTTCTCTTTTCGGTGCTCCGATTAAGTGGCTGCTTGGTCGAATGGTTAGATCACTGGGTTCCCGTGTGGGAGACCAGGGTTCGAATCCGCAGTAGTTAATTTTTTTTAACTCCAAACTAAAATAATATCCTCATCTGCTCTGAGTGGTGACAGCACTAGCAATGTTGCCCTTAATACCAAAAAAAAAAAAAAAAAAAAAAAAAGACAAGTAAATGGGTAAACCATTTGATAATTAAATTTGACCATTTCGCACACTTATGATTGCATTTTTAAACTTTCCGATTGCATGGTTACGCTGAAATTTCATAGCTTTCCATATATTTTCATTTAGATTTAGTTATTTCATCTGCATTGGAAATTTAAGCTGTGCTGTTTACCATAGCGTTCATTTCCTAATTATGGTGTTTTTTTCCTGTGTTCATTTGCTTTTCAAGTTTTTTTTCTTTCTCCCAACTACTTCAATGAGGGAAAGAGTTGTCGGTGAATTTAGGGGATGGGGGGGGGGGGGGCAAACTATTAACTGAGAGAGCTTTAAGTCACAGTAACTGCTTTACCCACTTAAAGTAGCAGCAGCAGTAATAGTTGTGGTTGGGCTGTTACACCATAGTGCTCTCATGTGAAGACCGCCGGTAAGGTTATGGCGTTCTTCTGTCGGCAAGTGAAATTATACATCCTAACCTGACCAGTCTGTGGCGACAGCACTAGCCATTCGGAACCAAATCTTCTGGCTCACGACTCTCTGTCTACTCCGATGGTAACACAGATAGCGGTGACATTATTTTAGCTACTGTGGTGGTGGTCATGGTAGTAGTTGTACTGGTACTTGAATGATGATGTGGTAAATTTTGCACTAGCCCCATTCACTACCTATTACAATTCCTGCTCCCCATTTTAGCCCGGATGGACATGGATGTCAATGTCAGTTACAGCAACAAAAAAATATCGACAGGTAATGATTTTCAAATCCTTCGGAGAGGGAGAGAGCAGTAGTCAGTGGAAGAGGGGAGGGGGTAATGACTTAAATTTAAGAGAACTTAAAGTGCTTTACACGTGATTTTCAAGTTCTCATTACCTAATTTGTTTATATTTTACTAACGCTACCTCCGCTTTTCTATTTTTTATGACTTACTTTGTTATTCACAAGTACAGTTGTAGCATTACTTCCGTCCCCTATAAAAATACAAACAGCTTTAGCATGTAATAACCAAATAACCATTTTTGTTACTGTGCTAATAACACTATTTAAACGACCACTAATATAAAGACACAATTATAAAGTGCGTGTTCTAAAGTTGGAAAACCAGACTATCTCTATATCTGTGCAGAAAATGATTGCGACATTAACTATATTAGACACGTGCGATTTCCATTGTCTTTCTTTTCCAAACACCTTTGATGATAGAGAGAGTAGTAGGTGGATTTAGTTGTGGTGGTGGGGGAGGGGGGGGGGGGATCAAAGACTATCTCTATATCTGAGCAGACAATGATTGTATTAGACACGTGCGATTTCTATTTTCTTTCATTTTCATTTAGCCAAACTATGCCACAGCAACGAGTGGCCGGGTACAGCTAGTACTTAAGATAAAACCAATGCAAAGAGGTCTGCTACCTGATGACCTGTAGCTACATCGACAACCAATCGATGTTAAGAAGTTCATGCAAAGGCAGCATTTCATAGTGTTAGTTAATGAGTTATATTCTGTCTCCTTTCTTTATGCGTGCACCTGATGGATCTGAATGAAACTACAGTAACTTTCATAGTACTCAAGATCACCATGACATCATCACCTTCTTCTTATCATAATTAGCAGCTCAAACATCTTTGCTATTCAAATCACAAGGCTTGCCGACTGGCTAGACACATCATGCGTCTACACAATAGCCATGGTAAACGTGTCTACACACACATATATTGGACAGCTAAACAATATAGTTTAACTATAAAAGTAAAGTAATAATATAGTTGTCGGCTCTCTGGCTAAGTCGATGCGAACGCTTCGTAATGCCGGGATGCGGGGTTCGATCCCAGCTGCGGGCCATTCACCTTGAGTTGGTTTCGACAGTGGTATCAGGGAGCCGACCGCCCAGAGGCGCTGGCAAACTACTGGGACGTACATTTGCCGAGAGAAACCATACAACAGCCATGGGTTGTGCAACTAACCAATGGTGTAGTTCCCTTTACACGACAGCTGTGCATCGAGAATTTAAGGCTTGTCAAGTAGAAAGTAAAGGACTATTTTAGGCGAGTTGAGAAATTAGGGCTAGACCTATATTTTATCGACTAATTGGAACTTGGTGGGTTATGTGGTTAGCATCACACCAGTCGCCTTTACTTCCCAGGATTGCACCTGGTACCCACTCAAGGCTGGGTCAACACGGGAGCCGAAGTCAATTTCGAAGAAAGCTTGGTTCCGTCAGGGCCCGAACCCACGCCCTCCCATCCGCAGGTGAGAGTCTAGCCGCTAAACCACGGCGACTCCCTACAGTGAAAGACTCATCACATATCTATAGACCAATGAGTGATGTGTTTAACATCACACCGGTCGCCTTTACTTCCCGTTACTTGACTTGGCATCCATTTACAGCCAAGGTCATGTTTGAAAGTAGAAATGAAAAACAAAAACGTGACTAAACACACTCAGCACAAATTCACAACACAGGAAACCACCACATACACGCTTATTCACAAGACATTCACACTCACACATCCACTTCCTCACTCCTAAAATCAGCTTACAGCTACCAAAAAACACCCTTCTTACAAACAAGCAGAAAGAAAGCACAGACAAAAAGATCCATCCCGGAGACCCAGCCTGTGGCGATCCATGACGACACACCCGACTAGTGACCGGTTCTTTAGATTAATTTGACCGGAAGTGACGAAACTCAGCTTTCAGCCTGTCCAGGCATGGGTATGAATTTCTCCCAGACAGTTCACAGTATGGGAGACCTGATGGGAAATGGGATTTGATAAGCTTCATCTCCCGCTTCCTAGCGGCTACGTCTCTCTCAGAGTTTTCATTCAGCCATTTTTCGTTTTGTTTTGTTTATTGGCACCTTTCCGTCTTTACAGATGACAGTGTAATGTTGCGCTTTAGGGAGGCATGGGGTTTAAGAGTCCTTAGTGATGGGGAGGTTAAACCAGGGATGAAGTTTCTCCTCTCCACAGCACAATACCTAGGCAGTATTGTAGAGAGCATGTGTGTACCATGCAACATGACCTCTCTCTCGGCCTGCCTTGTTGACACCAAAGGAAAGATAACAGCAACATGTACGGAATACAGTAGGCTGCCGAAGCTACCAGATCAGACCGGCAGAATTCTTTCTGTCTCCGACGACTTCATCCTAGACCAACTGCCAGCCAAGGCTATGGATCTGGTCTAGTAAAGAAACTACAAGTAAAGAGCCTTTTTAGGCCTTAGGTGCATCGAGCATATGGGGAATGCACCCATATTTTACAGACCAATCGGTACTAGGTGAGTAATGTGGTCAGCATTTCGAAGGCCGCCTTTACTTCATATTACCCACTTTAGACTGGGTTGACCTGCGACGCCCCGTACTTTGAATAAAATCCATGCAGCCAGCAGTGGGATTCGATCGCGGTACGTTTGAATTACGAGTCGGACTCACACCGCCTAAACCACGGACGCCGCTGGATCTGGTTTGCTGTATGCTTTTAGATATGTTTATACTGCTATGTTCATTCCACTCGTTAGGGGAGAACGAGGATGGAAAAAACTTATCCAAAGGCTAGGTTTAAATACGCATATAGATGGAATTAAAACGCATATAGGACTCTCGGCGATGAAGACCACTTAAAGCCAGCATGAAGAATCTATAGCATTGCACCTGCAAACGAATTAAATTAAAAATTGGGAGATCATACATCTTTTCAGAGACAAGTTATACATGTGAGTTATGGACAGTTGCGCAGTCTTTGAAATAACATGATACTGTTGAGAATGGCCGAAGCTTTAACAATTAAAATCAACAATGTCTTACTTTGTAAGCAGACGAAATTTATTGTAAATCTGAAGCTACCCTGTTAGGTCACGTGACTACGGTGAGTTTCCGGTGGCCAAAAAACACACACCATGTGTCGGAAGAAACTATTTGCCTTTCAGTTGGATTTATTCAATTGTGTGCATAATTTTATATATATGTAACTCTTTAGTATCGCACCTGACGAGATACAGCGAGATATGTCTGGCAATAAATTGTACAATGTATTGTTTGTGTCCGCATTATTTAGAAAGTAAATGCTTTAGAACTAAAATGCTACAGAAAAATTAGAATACCGTGGATAAAAAGGCAAATAAAAACGTCGACATTCTGCACGACCTGAACATCATATAGGACTTTCTCGTAAACAGCACTCTCTCTCTCCGAAAGCTGAAGTATTTTGGATATGTCAAGCGTCATTGTAGTCTGGAGAGAAAAATGATGGAAGATGAAGATTCCAGAAATTGAGACAGAGGCCGACCCCCGCTAAAGCGAATAGAGGACGTTAAGGCTGCATTGGCAATGAAAGCCCACAGGACTGAAGAATTGGCTAGAGAAAGAGAGACTTTCACTTGTGCGACGAAGAGAGCGACGTTCTGCAAAGGACATGCTTACTGATGGTGATGATATAGCTATTAGGTATAGGTACCAGCATCGGGACGAGATATTGATCCCTTCATCTTTGTTCCCCGACAATTTGTAAGTGGGCTAAGAAGAATCCTAACTATGTACAGAAGTGTTCATTTGAAGTGATTGCATATACTTGTTGAACTAATTTATTTTAAATATGTTATTATAGTTATTTTTCACACACACACACACACACACACACACACACACACACACACATATATATATATATATATATATATATATATATATATATATATTATATATACGTAAATATGTGTGTGTTATGTGTGTAAATTTACAGACTTATAGAGGCTAATGGCTCTGTAGCCACCTCACCTGGCCCATCATAGAAAATGCATAAGGGTGCCGAGAGGCATACTTTTTCACGTGTAGTCTACCTACATAACACAGAGCACGAAATTCATAGCTCCCGCGACAGTCCCCAGCGATCTAAGCAAAAATGTCGCTGGTGACCTGAACAATGAAACTGTGAAACGAACACACCGCATAAAGAATGCGAAGCTAATATATTGGCTACTTCGTTATGTAGATCCCATAAAGTCTGTTTCCCTTACACATTTCTAATCGACTAGGGAGTTAATGCCTTGTTTAAGTGCTTAAGCATAGTAATGCTAATTAAACTGCAACAATAGTAAAGATATTTGAAATAGTATGACAAATGCAGGTAGGGGAAGGCCGGATTTAAAAAGAGAATCCCTCTAGGTTTTAACCCTACCAGACCGCTGACCCGATTTTTCGGGAATTTCTGAACCTGACGCTTTACCGCTGTCCCTAATTTTCGGCAATATTCGTAGTACGTGAAAAAGATGCGCCACAGACTGAAAATAACTAGCCAATCGTAATCAGACTTCGTGGATAGTCTTCCCAGAAACGGGTGTTGATGGTACACATAAACTCGCCTATCGGGGGAAGGGTTCAATGTATCGCCCGAAGGTATCATTGCCCATGCTTGGCGGCCACCTTTGCTGTGATTATAACTTCTAAAAAGGTTATACACTACTAAATTTCACAGCATTTATCCACTAGTGAAGTCGCCTTGGCGTTGGCGGCTAGATACCCGCTTGCGGATCGAAAAGTCGTGGGTTCAAGTCCTGACCGAGCCGGATTTTTTCAGAAATGACTTTGACTTCCAGGTCGACCCAGCCTTGAGTCGGTACCAGATGCAGTCCTGGGAAGTAAAGGCGTCCGGCGTGATGAGGACCATATTCCCACTAAGTGTCGATTGGTCTATATAAATATTGGTCAAGCCCTATATACTCAATAAGTCGGAAGGCGTGGAAAAAATGACCTTTTATAACCTTTATTTTTCCACTAGAAGATTTCTTGCCATACTGAGATCGGACGGTAACTTGGGGAAGCACAGAGACAGACCATAAGTACACAATATGAATCGACGCACAGGGACATTTGAAGCTTGTTTTCCACTCAATATAACTGTCTCTTGCGAATATGAACTTCTCTTCATTAACAGAAGAGGAAATCCACTTTCAGAGAATATTTATTTTATTAGATTTAGTTGTTTGCACTATTTCTCTCGTGTTCTGTGAGCCGCTGCGTCTACAAAGGGCAAACGTGTTTTATACGTGTCTCATTGCAACTAACAGGAGGATGCTTATCGATCGTCTCAGCTAATAAAAGGCTAGGGAAAAAATACACTTTCTCGTGGATTTTTCTTCGTTTTTCTTCTTCTTCTTCTTCTTCTTCTTCTTCTTCTTCTTCTTCTTCTTTTTTTCTTCTTCTTCTTCTTCTTCTTCTTCTTCCTTTTCTTCTTTTTCTTCTTTTTCTTGATCAATCGAGACAGACCCAAATACTGACCCGCCCAGAGACCTGATGGGTAGTATAGCCGACATGAGACTGGTAGGACATTATTGCCTAGCTTCCTGTGTGGGTTCCGGGGCCCCATGATGGGAGAAAAGAACAGAAACACTGCCTCTCCAGCAAGCAGTCGAATAATTATAGACTTTCTTTGAAGTCGTATCTACTCGTCTACCGGCGAGCAGTTAATCAGCCCAGGTGATGTTTGCAGGTTGAACCCGTGACGAGTGTGAAGCTCAACACCCGGATGTGAGGTTAAGCAATCGTAAAAAAGGCGTGATGTTTCCGTCACAACGGAGTGTATGGGACTTGCACCTGCCGAATGGTGGCACTTTAGGTCATATGGTGTTAATCCCTGGTTTTGCGGTCATGGCGGGGTTAAACTTCATTCACTCGCTCCCATAGCTCTAACAAGACGCAAATACAGAAAGTAAAAGACAGTGCATCCATTATTTAGGCAAATAAAATGTATTCACTTATGTGTGTGTGCTGTCCATCAAGATGAAGATGACCACTCTTTTTCATCAAGTATGAGTACGAAGATGACTGATGAGGCCGATGCGGGCCCGAAAAGTTCTGGGACAGTGAGGACAGGGAATGAGTGTTGTGCCAAGGAGGGGATTTCCTGCAGTCGCCTTTCTGTCCATCCTTTTCTTAATCAGTTTTGCTGTTTTGTTTGCTTCACATGTAGCCGCGCCTCTGTGTAGAGCTGCACGCCATGCATTTCGGACTTGAGAGGCAGCCTCCCAATTGGTGTCATTCATCCCAAATGCTTTGAGTGAAGATTTCAAGGTGTCCTTAAAGCGGTCTTTTTTTTTTTTTTTTAATTGCCCTGGAAACGTTTTCCATTTTGCAGCTCAACACAGAATAGTTTTTTTTTTTTTTTGGGGGGGGTGGGGGGGGGCTGTGATCTGGAATGCGTGCCACATGACCAGACCAACTAATTTGATACTACATCAGTAGAGTGTATTTGGATATACAGACAGCCAGATAAACAGACAGATAGACAGACTGACATGCATACGTTTATTCAGCCATCCAGACAGGCAGGCAGACAGAATGACATTTAATCAGTCATGGAACAAGAGGCTTTATTAATCCACCCAACCAAACAAGCAGACAAACAGGGACAGAAGGACATATACTCAATCAGTTACGCAACCAGACAAACATACAGACATGTAGCAGACGTTCATTCAGCAGATGTAAATCAGAAAGCGATCAAAACAAGAAGAAAAAGAAGAAGAATGAGAAGAAAAAGAAGAAGAGTAGGAAGATAAAGAAGAAGAAGAAGAAGAAGGAGGAGGAAGAGGAGGAGGAGGAAGAGAAGAAGAAGAAGAAGAAGAAGAAGAAGAAGAAGAAGAAGAAGAAGAAGAAGAAGAAGAAGAAGAAGAAGAAGAAGAAGAAGAAGAAGAAGAAGAAGAAGAAGAAGAAAAAGAAGAAGAAGAAAAAGAAAAAGAAGAAGAAGAAGAAGAAGAAAAGAAGAAGAAGAAGTAATTGAACCAGACAAACAGAAAGGTTATACTTGTATAACGAGTGTTAACGAACAGGAAAGCAATAGAAATAATCATCCAGGGCTTTTCCTTTTAAAAGCGTCAATTGCAACGACATGCCGACGTGAGTTTCAAACACAAATCTGTTTTTAGTGAACACCGATCAATACTTGTTGCACTGATATAATAACCATCCCCACTTCCTGCTTGTTCCCAACATACACATCTACATCTACATACACGCACACAGACAGGCGTGCGCGCTGTCAATTTCAATAACTCCACCCCCCCCCCCCCTCTCCCCCCTCCCTCACCCAACCACCCAGAGGAAAAGATTTGCCACTAGACTGTCCGCCTAGTCAAAACTGTAGATTAAGAAAAGGGTTCTGAAGCAGGTACTGCTAGCATGAACGAGCGCACAAGAGACGAATAGCGGGCTGCAGGAGAAGAGGTGTCAGTAATTCTAGATGATATACTTTCTTTTTTGGCTCTTTTCGTGGCTAAACGGTGGCAGCAGAAATAGACAAAGAGGAAACGCGAAGGCAAACAGAAAAGACTAAGAAGAAAAAGAAGGTGGAGAGAAAGAAGGACAAGGAGGAGGAGAAGACAAAGAAAAAAAATATAATAATAATAATATTAATTATAATTATAATAAGATAAAGAAGAAGAAGAAGAAGAAGAAGAAGAAGAAGAAGAAGAAGAAGAAGAAGAAGAAGAAGAAGAAGAAGAAGAAGAAGAAGAAGATGATGAATAAGAAGGAGAAGAAGAAGAAGAAGAAGAAGAAGAAGAAGAAGAAGAAGAAGAAGAAGAAGAAGAAGAAGAAGAAGAAGAAGAAGAAGAAGAAGAAGAAGAAGAAGAAGAAGAAGAAGAAGAAGAAGAAGAAGAAGAAGAAGAAGAAGAAGAAGAAGAAGAAGAAGAGGAAGAAGAAAAAGAAGAAGAAGAAGAAGAAGAAGAAGAAGAAGAAGAAGAAGAAGAAGAAGAAGAGGAAGAAAAAGAAGAAGAGGAAGAAAAAGAAGAAGAGGAAGAAAAAGAAGAAGAAGAAGAAGAGGAAGAAGAAGGCGGAGGGAAAGAAGGAGGAGAAGAAGAATAAGAAGAAGAAGAAGAAGCAGAAGAACAAGAACAAGAAGAACAAGAACAAGAACAAGAAGAAGAGGAAGAAGATAAAGAGAATGAAGAAGAAGAAATAGAAGAAGCATAAATAATTAGAATTGGATGTACAGCTTAAAAATAGAATCTGAGAAATACTGACAGACGAACAGCTCGTAGACTTAGATTAATCATTTCTTGAATCCACCATCTAGACGGAAGCTGTGAATGACGACGAAGAATCGGGATTCATATGTGACGAATGATTGAACACTGTCGTCTAGTTATTGTTAGAAGATATTTTTAAAAAGAAATGGATAGACATTTCATCAATTCAGATCAAGGAAAAAAGCTGTATGCGTATGAGGATGGCACCAACAATAGATCAGACCGTATACTCGTTGCTTGAATGCCTGCAAGTTCGATGTCTTCACAAATTAGAGGTTATGCAGTGCGAATTCTGAAATGAACCTGCTTTCTAATGCCGCTTCAATGTAAATCCATTTTTTCCTCTTATCTAATCGTGTCCCTCTTGTACCTTAAGGTGACCTGGTGATGTACAAACAGTTGTCCGGTAATGTACTTGTAAATGAAGATTCCTAGGCACTCTTGTATTGCCTTTTACCTCGTTCGCATCGCTGACGTTTCAATTAAGAATACAATAAAAAGATAGAAGGTACAGTCGGGAGATATGAACCAGCGTCATTGCACACGGTTATAAACCATTAGTGCTCTGCTACAAGTACGGACAGCTGATAAGAAACTGTCCGCCTGTGTCAACGTCCGCACGAAACTCCGTAGCAACCGCGAGGTTCCTCCATTTACCCCAGAATGTTAATCACCGGCTGTAGACTATTTGGGAAAATTATGCTTATTCGTCCACTTCTGGACCTTAGTCTTGTTCCAGACCTTCAGCCTTATGTGCACATCGACTCTACAGATCTTGCTTATTTGTAGGCAGATTGTTGGTTCCTTGCATCTCAAGCAAATTGACTCACATTTGCAAGGAAACGCCTAATTAGTCGACTCTTACAACATGCTTATAAGGGTGATGGTATATCTTTACGCCCCTCCCCCCCCCCCGCCCCCAACAGGTTTAAGGATCCCAAACAGGCTATAATAATAATAATAATAATAATAATAATAATAATAATAATAATAACAATAACAATAATAATAATAATAATAATAATAATAATGTGCTAAATGGCTTGTAAATTTAAAACATTTATGAAACGAAATTACTGAGTGAACAATTGGAAAAAGAAAAAAAAAAGAACATAATCCGTTCCTGTTCACGTTTTCCGGCCCATCTACGCACTACTTGACCTTTCATTCATACTTTTTCAGACTCTTCTACGTCAGAGGGTGTCAAGTTGTCTTCACTCGAATTATATCCGCGCCGATGTCGCGTGTTCTTTGCTACCCGACAACACAGCTTCCAACGACCCCAGAACACGTAGCACAACTGGCACCAACCCAAAGCCTCGACCTGGCTCGTACGAGAGATTCTGTTCGAAGAAAGCAGTATAACGTGACACCCCTCTGATCTAGATCAGATTCAGTGAGTACGCAGATGGGCCTGGCAACGTGAACAGGTCCAATACTAATTATATACATGTTTAGTGAGGGGCAGGGTATGCTAAATCCCTCATATGCTGACCATACAGCTTATCAACACTCAATTAACCACGTGAGCAACCCATCATCTTACTTTACATCCCACAAAAAACTTCTAGTACCAGCATGGGATAAATACTATACCAGAATGTAACACGCTAGAAATCGCCCACCGGTTAAAGCTGGGGAAATTACACAGTACAACTTATCGATCCTCACTTTCTGTTGTACACGTGGCTATTTATAGTTGCCCTTTGCTTTCCGTGGTTTATGAAAACAGAATGGGAGATGGAAGAGATAAATGGCGCTAGTAA
>CAJHNH020000946.1:477500-480000 GCA_905116865.2 Candidula unifasciata | reverse complement strand
AACGTCAGCTCCCAGTGTAGGTCTTCTTATATCGTGGATTGCTGTAACGTCAGCTCCCAGTGTCTGTCTTCTTATATCGTGGATTGCTGTAACGTCAGCTCGCAGTGTAGGTCTTCTTATATCGTGGATTGCTGTAATGTCAGCTCCCAGTGTCTGTCTTCTTATATCGTGGATTGCTGTAACGTCAGCTCCCAGTGTCTGTCTTCTTATATCGTGGATTGCTGTAACGTCAGCTCGCAGTGTAGGTCTTCTTGTATCGTGGATTGCTGTAACGTCAGCTCCCAGTGTCTGTCTTCTTATATCGTGGATTGCTGTAACGTCAGCTCGCAGTGTAGGTCTTCTTATATCGTGGATTGCTGTAATGTCAGCTCCCAGTGTCTGTCTTCTTATATCGTGGATTGCTGTAACGTCAGCTCCCAGTGTCTGTCTTCTTATATCGTGGATTGCTGTAACGTCAGCTCCCAGTGTCTGTCTTCTTATATCGTGGATTGCTGTAACGTCAGCTCCCAGTGTCTGTCTTCTTATATCGTGGATTGCTGTAACGTCAGCTCCCAGTGTCTGTCTTCTTATATCGTGGATTGCTGTAACGTCAGCTCCCAGTGTCTGTCTTCTTATATCGTGGATTGCTGTAACGTCAGCTCGCAGTGTAGGTCTTCTTATATCGTGGATTGCTGTAATGTCAGCTCCCAGTGTCTGTCTTCTTATATCGTGGATTGCTGTAACGTCAGCTCCCAGTGTCTGTCTTCTTATATCGTGGATTGCTGTAACGTCAGCTCGCAGTGTAGGTCTTCTTATATCGTGGATTGCTGTAACGTCAGCTCCCAGTGTAGGTCTTCTTGTATCGTGGATTGCTGTAACGTCAGCTCCCAGTGTCTGTCTTCTTATATCGTGGATTGCTGTAACGTCAGCTCCCAGTGTCTGTCTTCTTATATCGTGGATTGCTGTAACGTCAGCTCCTGTGTAGGTCTTCTTATATCCTGGTCGCACAATGATGACGACCTATTTCTGAAGGGGCCATGGTAGCGTAGAGGCTACACTCTCACATATCGGTCCTAGGGTCTGGGATTCGAATCTGCACCTTGTGAATGTTTGAGTGTTTGAAAATAAAAGAAACTGGTTTCTTGATTCCCCCAGAGAAAATGTGTACGGAAACAGCACCCCCGCCCTTATTTCCCCATAATGTTTGTTTTACATTAGCGCCCCAGTTGCATGCTACTAGAGAAATCAAGGCCGAACACAGACAAACACTCTTTCAAACTATCATCATTATCATGTGTCTTGCCGACTGGTGTGAACGCATGTTGTACACAACCTCTAGCAACGCGTGCTATCACAAGAGTCTGTCTAGAATCTGCTCACGTTGGTTTCCTCTATCTCCCCTTTTATAAATCGTTCCTGTGGTCACAGCCTGTTCCTGTTCCCATTGTCTCATAGCACACCTCCACCCCCTAACCCAATGTATAAAAATATATATATGTTAGCGTCCTGGGGAAGTAAATACGGCCGACGTAATGCTGACCACATTTCCCACCCAGTGTCGATTGGTCTGTAAAAAAATGGGGTGCTCTTTCCATATTTCCGATGCGTCTAAAGGCGTGAAAAATGATCTTTACCTTATAAATTTATATATATATATATGTGGGAAGAGCACCCCATTTATATTATATATATATATATATATATATATATATATATATATATATATATATATATATATATATATATATATATATATACCCCCTACAGAGTCTCGTCTTTTCTTCTTAATTTTCCTGCACGATGGCAGTTTGCGGAATTAATATCACCAAGGCGAGAAATCTAACGGATTGAAATCCCGGAAACCACATTCAACCGTATAGCTAGCTATAGAGCAGTGATGTTGGGGAAGCACAAAACGGTTACGAAGTAAACTGTTATCCAGCACGAATTGGTCTGAGTTATAACGGCTTTCAAAATATTTTACACAGCTGAAGGCCCCACCGATTTCCTTAGGTCATGTAATGAGGAGGGAGGCTTAGGAGAATATTGTGACGACTAGGTATATCAACGATACAGGAGGGAGAGGCAGACCGAGAGAGGTGTAGGCAGAGAGACGATGACGACTGGATTGCGACAGTGGAACGGAAGAATATCATAGGTGGAATAGATCCAGAGGACAAAGGACTGAGATCTGCAGAGGTGCAGGAAGATCAACGCCACTCGACAGAGCATGTGGTAAATGAGCTCCACCAACTAACGACCTTTCCTTTGTTGGTCCACGGCAACTTTTTAAACTATACAGTAACTCCTCAAAAAAAAAAAAAAAAAAAACTGATGGTTAGTAAAGTTAAGTCCAAGTCCAAGTCCTTTTGAGAAAAAAATGAAAAGGCCGACCACTTTCAGACTGCTGCTAGCTAGCCGAGGCTGCTAACAGTCTCCGTCTATATATGTGGTCTGGGTTATTCGTGTCACTTTCGTGACTAATTTCGAGTTACTGCACCATTTCTGGGTTAGTAAAGTG
>CAJHNH020000946.1:432500-472500 GCA_905116865.2 Candidula unifasciata | reverse complement strand
CGGCTAGACACACACCGTATGTCAGTGGTTCTTAGACTATGTCAATGCAAGCAATGGCGGCTAGACACACACTGTATGTCAGTGGTTCTAGACTATGTCAATGCAAGCATTGGCGGCTAGACACACACTGTATGTCAGTGGTTCTAAGACTATGTCAATGCAAGCATTGGCGGCTAGACACACACAGTATGTCAGTGGTTCTAAGACTATGTCAATGCAAGCATTGGCGGCTAGACACACACAGTATGTCAGTGGTTCTTAGACTCTGTCAATGCAAGCATTGGCGGCTAACACACACAACGTATGTCATGGTTCTTAGACTATGTCAATGCAAGCATTGGCGGCTAGACACACACTGTATGTCAGTGGTTCTAGACTATGTCAATGCAAGCATTGGCGGCTAGACACACACAGTATGTCAGTGGTTCTTAGACTCTGTCAATGCAAGCATTGGCGGCTAGACACACACCGTATGTCAGTGGTTCTTAGACTATGTCAATGCAAGCATTGGCGGCTAGACACACACTGTATGTCAGTGGTTCTAGACTATGTCAATGCAAGCAGTGGCAGCTAGACACACACCGTATGTCAGTGGTTCTAGACTATGTCAATGCAAGCAGTGGCGGCTAGATACACACAGTATGCCAGTGGTTCGAAAACTATATCAATGCAAGCATTGGCGGTTAGACACACACTGTATGTCAGTGGTTCTAGACTCTGTCAATGCAAGCACTGGCGGTTAGACACACGCCGTATGTCAGTGGTTCTAGACTATGTCAATGCAAGCATTGGCGGCTAGACACACACAGTATGTCAGTGGTTCTAAAACTATGCAAATGCAAGCAATGCGGCTAGACACACACCGTATGTCAGTGGTTCTAAGACTATGTCAATGCAAGCACTGGCGGCTAAACACACACCGTATGTCAGTGGTTCTAAGACTATGTCAATGCAAGCACTGGCGGCTAAACACACACCGTATGTCAGTGGTTCTAAAACTATGCCAATGCAATGACCAATCCATATTTGGGGTTCCTTAGCTGGCCATGACATAAATTATAAACAGGGTGAAAATATTCTACGAGGTAGAAGAAGCCGTTGTGATATTTTCCTCTACGATTCGGCATCACAACACTGATACCGGACACGCCCTGTTCTACCAGTTGGAAGGGACACTAAGAAATCATGTTTAACCATGTATATAGACTTTCACTGAAAGCATTCGTTGTACATTTCATATTATTTCAAGTAGTTTATTTTTTTTACTTGTGACATTCAGCACATTACTACTATTACTACTACTACTACTATAACTACTACTGTTGCTGCTGCTGCTACTACTACTACTACTGCTGCTGCTGCTGCTGCTACTACTACTACTACTGCTGATGCTGATACTACTACTACTGCTGCTGCTGCTGCTCCTACTACTACTACTACTGCTGCTGCTGATACTACTTTTGCTGCTGCTGCAGCAACTACTACTACTGCTGCTGCTGCTACTACTACTAATACTACTACTGCTATTGCTGCTGCGACTACTACTACTACTACAACTACTGCTATTACTACTACTACTACTACTACTACTACTACTACTACTACTACTACTACTACTACTACTACTACTACTACTACTACTACTACTACTACTACTACTGCTGCTGCTACTACTACTACTACTACTACTACTACTGGTACTACTACCACTACTACTACTACTACTACTACTACTACTACTACTACTACTACTACTACTACTACTACTACTACTACTACTACTGGTACTACTACCACTACTACTACTACTACTACTACTACTACTACTACTACTACTACTACTACTACTACTACTACTACTACTACTACCACTACTACTACTACTACTGCTGCTGCTGCTGCTACTACTACTACTACTACTACTACTACTGGTACTACTACCACTACTACTACTACTACTACTACTACTACTACTACTACTACTACTACTACTACTACTACTACTACTACTACTACTACTACTACTACTACTACTGCTGCTACTACTACTACTAATAATAATAATAATAATATTACAAGTAAAGTAACGGACACGTATTCACGCTTTTAGGCGTTTTGGGCATACATGACTATACCTATATTTTATTTAGCCCACAATGTTTTAGTTTTCTTGAGGGGCCGAGTCCCCTTTACCCACCTCATGATTTCGCAGTTTGGGAAAAGGCAAAGCGCCCCTCCAAGAAGACAATTTTTTTTGTAGGCAGTAAATGATAAAATTAGTAATATTAATTGCTGTTTTTGCGCAGTTAAACAAGACGTGAAGTTCGTGAGGCCACTCAGAGGGCGGGGGGTGTTAAACATTGTTAACTGCATAATTATAATAAATTTATTTGTGTGTGTTTTTTTTTTAAACCTATCTATTAAGCCATTACTGAGCCCCTCCGAGAGAAAAACAATGTTGGATGCCGGGGTTGGAGAGAGGAGAGAGAGAGAGAGAGAGAGAGAGAGAGGGGGGGGGGGGGGGGGGGGGTTGAGCTCCCAAAGATGTCTATGTTGCGAGGCCCTGAGGTGCGCATGTAAATGCCTGCACCTATGCAGGTAAGTAGGCATCAATGTAACCGCTTACGTACGCATGCATGCATGCCCGTTATTAAGGCTGACAAGAAAGAATACCATCCAACACACAGGCCTAATATACGTGCCAATATTTTCTCAAATCACCCAGTCGTTTCTAGTCCCAATTTTGCGTTAAGTGCTTCTGCCGTCACCGGTTGGTATTCCTTCAGCCGCGAGGCCGTCCCTTCAGAAGGGATCTTAGACAATGTGAATGGGGATCAACAGGGGTCAGTTGATTTGTTTGGCATATATCGATTACCAGTGGTGGCCTTAAGAGCGCTTGTCCAGGCTTTTCTAGAAAATACTTGCAATTGGGTGTGGGTATAAGTGTGTATGTTTCAATCTTCTTCTTCTTTTTCTTCTTCTTCTTCTTCTTCTTCTTCTTCTTCTTCTTCTTCTTCTTCTTCTTCTTCTTCTTCTTCTTCTTTTTCTTCTTCTTCTTCTTCTTCTTCTTCTTCTTCTTCTTCTTCTTCTTCTTCTTCTTCTTCTTCTTCTTCTTCTTCTTCTTCTCTTCTTCTCTTCTTCTTCTTCTTCTTCATTCTTCTTCTTCTTCTCTCTTCATCTTCTTCTTCTTTTTCTTCTTCTTCTTCTTCTTCTTCTTCTTCTTCTTCTTCTTCTTCTTCTTCTTCTTCTTCTTCTTCTTCTTCTTCTTCTTCTTCTCTTCTTCTTCTTCTTCTTCTTCTTCTTCTTCTTCTTCTTCTTCATCTTCTTCTTCTTCTTCTTCTTCTTCTTCTTCTTCTTCTTCTTCTTCTTCCACTTCTTCTTCTTTTTTTTCTTTTCTTCTCTTCTTTTCTTCTTCTTTCTTCTTCTTCTTCTTCTCTTCTTCTTCTTCTTCTTCTTCTTCTTCTTCTTCATCTTCTTCTTCTTCTTCTTCTTCTTCTTCTTCTTCTGCTTCTTGTTCTTCTTCTTCTTCTTCTTCTTCTTCTTCTTCTTCTTCTTCTTCTTCTTCTTCTTCTTCTTCTTCTTCTTCTTCTTCTTCTTCTTCTTCTTCTTCATGGAATGTGAGTCTTTCCAGTGATTCTTCCTAATCTCTTTGCACATCTGATTTAGCCAGGTGTTTTTATCCTCTTTGCATTTGTTCATTATTATTTTTTTTTTTAAATCTGTATAAAACGACTAAAAACCCGTATAAGCCACTATCCGTAAATACTGATGAAAGTGTTGTAAGTACACATACTATATGTGGGCGGCCCACGGTATGATTGCTGTTGGACTGCCCCCACCCCCCCACCCCCACATCAACAGACTATGGCATGCATATAGTGTTTCTGTATTAGGACTCTTTCAGTTTAACATATGTTGTATATGTTTAAGAGAAAATGTTATGTTGAAGTTGCATAGAAGTGGTGTGATATGGGGTGATGAGTATATTACGGCAGGGGTGATAAAATTAATAAACATGTTTGAAAGGAAATTAGCTCATCAGAAGTAAGTGAAACAAAAGTAAAGTAAAGGACCCTTTTCCACACCTTTAGGCGTATGGGCACATAGGGCTAGACCTATATTTTTAAGACCAATTGTCACAAGATGGGTGGTGTGGTCAGCATCACGCCGGCCGCCTTTACTTCCCAGGACTGCACCCGGAATCCACTCCAGGCTGGATCGACCTGGGAGCCAAGGTCATTTTTGAAAAAGTCCTGCTCCTCCAGGAAGCGAACTCACGAACTTTCGATCCAAGGCGAGCGTACATCAGAAATAGGCATTCTATATTCTTTAGGTACGTTGCAAGTAAAAAAAAAAAAAAACCTGAAGTGTGTCATGACAACTGGAAAGACGGAAACGAAAGAAAGCAGAGGGATGCAAATAAAGAAGATGCTGCACAGATCGGCATCAGAGCAACATAAGAACATGTGTCAGAAAAGAGACTCACCTGTACCTGAGACAGAAAGCTTGCGTAATAATCAACAACTCACGGCATAGACTTTATGAAAAAGTAATAACGACAAGGTGGGAAACACCAATCTATTACTTTTTAACCATGAACATATATTGTAATAAAATACATAATTATATTTTTTTAAGTCAACTCTGATCAGATGCCAATTATAAAAACATATAATGCGTTGGTGCAGACATAAATTGTTAAGGTCCTTTGCTCACTACTTCAGTTGACTGAAAGATTCTACGCTTTTGGGCATACGCGCATATTTTAGTTATAAGCCATTCTCTATTCTGTCAGAAGTCATGTTGTGTTGTTGTTAATTTATCAGGACTAATAGCACCCGTTAAACCCCTCGTATTGACTCCTTTGTCTACATACGTAACAGTTCTTTCTAGGTCACAAAATAAACTCTTATATCAACAGAAATACTACTGTGCATGCTTGCATAATTTACATCACAGTATATGATTTTCCAAGTATATTTCAAAAAAGTATATATCATGCAAGTGAATATTTTAGATCACCGTGTGGGGGATTCTCAGAATATCTTGGACAAAGAAGAGGAGAAATACTGACATCTTGAAAGATCTGAACATCAAGCAAGATTGGCTAAAAAAAACAGCATCCTGTCTCTAAAGCTGAAATATTTTGGTCATATCACGACGGATTGGAAAAAATTATAGCAGAAGGCATGGTACCAGGAAGGAGGGGAAGGAGCCGACCGACACGACACGAAGATGGGCACAGGATATAAGTGACTCAATGAGTATGAAAGTACATGAGGCGGGAGAGCAAGCGAGAGACTGAGTTTCTTTCAGGCAGACTGTGATGAGAGCGACGTTCTGCAAAGGACCTGCTACATGATGATTATGATGTGTGGAAGTAGAAATATATTTTATACCGTTGTAAGTGAATTATGTGTATGTACACTTTAGACAATTGTATATGGGTGTACAAGTATATTTTAGCAAAATATTTGCCTATTTACATACAAGTTTGAGCCAAAATATTTATAAATTCTATAAAACGAAAGAAGCGGGATATGAGCTTCATTATGTACCACTACACTACCTTGCCCATACAAGAAAATAGTATCGCACAAAATATAGTGTGACATAACTGAAAGTAGACCTACACGTCACTTAAGCGAAAATAGCCTAACATACTTGAAAAAAAAGGCCTGTCTTTTTTAAAACTGTTATTTCAATTGTACACTGACATTTATTCTGATACCTGAAACCTTTTTATGTCTCATTTATACAATGTACTTTCAATGTCATAGTCAGACGTAATCTCAAAACTGCAATCTGACTCTCTATTCTTCTTTTTTTCTCTCTCTCTTTCCCTCTCTCATTCCCTCCCTCTCTCTGGCTCTCTCGCTCTTTCTTTTATCTCCCTCTCTCCTTTTTTTTTCTTATTTTCTTATTCCTTTCTTTCTGTCTACCATTTTGCCCCCTCCCTCTCTCCCCTTCCATTCCCCACCGCGTCTGCCTGAACTCCTTCCAGCCTGTCTTTTAGTCTGTTTGTCCGTTCGTCGGCTTGTCGCTATGTCTGTGTGTCTCGCTGTATTTATCGATATGTACATCTACAAATATCTCTGTCTTTCTCTTTCTACCCTTATGTATATCTATCTCTCTTTCATTCTCTCTGTCTATTTCTCTGTCTTGTCCCCTCTTCTCTCTCACGCACCCTCTCTATATCCCATCTTCTACTTTCCCCTCTCCAACCCCCTCTCTGTCACGACAGTAATCGTTTCTCCCTTTCCTAGACAGTTTTACGACCAAAGGTTTGCTCAGACAACACAGTTGTCCCCCAGCCTTTAACTTACTCACGCGCGTTGCCTTTACTCAGAAGTCTGCAAATGTCCAGTTTTCTAAACTTGCCTCTCTCTCTGTCTTTTCTCTCTCTCTCTCTCTCTCTCTCTCTCTCTCTCTCTCGTTCGCTCTCTGTCTATCCCCGCTCGATAGCTCTTTCTCCTTCTCTAATTCTCTCTTACTTTATGTCTTTCCTATCTCTAGCTCTCTCTCTCTCTTATTATCTTCATCTATCCCCCTCGCTAGCTCTCTCTCTCACATTATCTCAGGACTCTGTCTATCCCTCGTGAGCTCTCTCTCTCTCTCTCTCTCATTCTCTCTAGCTCTCTATCTATCCCCCAAGCAAGCTCTCTTTTTTACATTCTCTCTCGCTCTCTGTCTATCTTCTCACTTGCTCTTGCCCTCTCTCACTCTGCCTCGCTCTCTGTCTATCCCCCTCGTTATCTCTTTTTCTCTTTCTCTCTTGCTCTCTCTACCCCCACCTCTCTCTCTCTCTCTCTCTCTCTCTCTCTCTCTCTCTCTCCTCTTTCTTTTCCCAACATGAAAATATCTTCAAGACTTCATCCGATTAGACAGTCTAGTGCTCTGGGCATTTGAGCGGGCACTTTACAGGGCCGACTTTATTCTGAGGATTCATTTGCGTGCTTGGGTTCCTACACATGTCTACACTGTAATCTTGTTTATTTTTTTTTATTTTTTTGGGGGAATGTGTATATAATTCATTCAAGAGCTAGGATTTATCGCTTACAGCCGACTGGGGGTGGGGTGGGGGGGGGGTGCCTTTACTGCAAACAAACAGAAAATATGGGACGTTAGGGCTGTAATGCAGGCTAAACAGACAGACAAACAAAATAACAGACCATAGTATATATACACAATGGCCCTAATAATCTCAGACAGAGAGAAGGACAGAAGGACGAAAGAAGGTAAGAGATATGGTTGCAGAACTAACAGTCAGGCGTGAGAGATCGCGGACGGACCTGAAGACAAGACCAGTGCTTGGACGAAAAAACTGCTAGAGAGAAAGAGAGAGAAAGGCAGTGGGAGAGATACAGAGAATGGATACAAAGAAAGATATCTCGGGACATTTAAAAAACCAATTGACAGATATTTGATTGAGGAATACAGAGACGAAGAGAGATACAGGAAGGCACACCGACAGACAGACAGACAGACAGACAGACAGACAGACAGACAGACAGACAGACAGACAGACAGACAGACAGACAGACAGACAGACAGACAGACAGACAGACAGACAGACAGACAGACAGAGGCTTGAGAATAGAGAAAAGAACAGATATGCAGACAGGCATGTTGATAGGCGCAAGTTTAAACAAGAGAATTCTTTTCTCTCTATCTCTCTCTCCCTCTCTCTCTCTCTCTCTCTCTCTCTCTCTCTCTCTCTCTGTCTCTCTCTTTTTTTTTTTTCTGTCTTTCTCTCCTTCGGCAATA
This sequence comes from Candidula unifasciata, assembly GCA_905116865.2. Taxonomy (NCBI): domain Eukaryota; kingdom Metazoa; phylum Mollusca; class Gastropoda; order Stylommatophora; family Geomitridae; genus Candidula; species Candidula unifasciata. The sequence continues at coordinate 464,733 of CAJHNH020000946.1, read as the reverse complement.
ATTATTCTTTCGCAGACTGGACATCATCATTTTATTCTACCCACACACTACATAAACTGTCCGAGGATTTTGCCCAGACAACGCCAAGGGCATCCAACCTGCCGCTTACAGACACACGTCCCATAACCCACAAGTCTACCAGTGCTCAAATCCCCCTGGACGTGGCAATGGCCGCCTCATCCGATTAGATTGTCTACGCATTTGGGCAGGAAGTTTAGAGGGGCCGACAGGATTTAGGGAATTGATTTGTGTTTTTGCAGATGTCTATGATGCTAAATAAAACAAAGTACATAGGGGGAGCCTCTAATTACTTTCATGGGGCGTGTTCATGGGTTACGTCAGTTTAAATGTATAACAATAGTAACAATATGTAATATTAACGTGATAATCAAAATCAGCATCCGTATGGGCTGTATGGCAAGCAAATGTAATGACATATATGAAATAATATGACATCATCAAACATACTTTAAAAGAAAAAATCCATACAAGGTTAGCGGCACCATTTAATCGTCCACTAAATTTCCTACGGAGAAGAGACTCAAATAGCAACGGAGACTGTTAGACAGAAATCCAAAGAAGGTTGGCTATAGCAATGCAAGGATTAAACAGCATTTCAAGTTTATGGTTAGGCACCAGGAAGGAAATCTAAATTGAAATTTTGAGGGCATGCATCTTCCCTGTAGCAAAACAATGATGTGAGTCATAGACTATCTGCTCCCCTGTAGCAAAATACAAATGTGAGTCATGGACTATTTGCTCCCCTGTAGCAAAATACAAATGTGAGTCATGGACTATCTGCTCCCCTGTAGCAAAATACAAATGTGAGTCATGGACTATCTGCTAACCTGTAGCAAAATACAAATGTGAGTCATAGTCTAGCTCATTCCCTGTAGCAGCATACAAATGTGAGTCATAGTCTAGCTCATTCCCTGTAGCAGCATACAAATGTGAGTCATTGACTACCTGCTCCCCTGTAGCAAAATACAAATGTGAGTCATGGACTATCTGCTCCCCTGTAGCAAAATACAAATGTGAGTCATGGACTATCTGCTCCCCTGTAGCAAAATACAAATGTGAGTCATGGACTATCTGCTCTCCTGTAGCAAAATACAAATGTGAGTCATGGACTATCTGCTCCCCTGTAGCAAAATACAAATGTGAGTCATGGACTATCTGCTCCCCTGTAGAAAATTACAAATGTGAGTCATGGACTATCTGCTCCCCTGTAGCAAAATACAAATGTGAGTCATAGACTATCTGCTCCCCTGTAGCAAAATACAAATGTGAGTCATAGACTATCTGCTCCCCTGTAGAAAAATACAAATGTGAGTCATGGAATATTTGCTCCCCTGTAGCAAAATACAAATGTGAGTCATGGACTATCTGCTCCCCTGTAGCAACATACAAATGTGAGTCATTGACTATCTGCTCCCCTGTAGCAAAATACAAATGTGAGTCATGGAATATTTGCTCCCCTGTAGCAGCATACAAATGTGAGTCATGGACTATCTGCTCCCCTGTAGCAAAATACAAATGTGAGTCATTGACTATCTGCTCCCCTGTAGCAAAATACAAATGTGAGTCATGGACTATCTGCTCCCCTGTAGCAACATACAAATGTGAGTCATGGACTATCTCCCAGTCCTTAAGAAAGAAAATAGGGTACAATGCCTTCTGTTATTATTTTTTTTCCCAATCCGTCTGGTGCTTGATATGACCAAAATATTTCAGCTTCCGAGACAAGCTGCTGTGCTTCATTTAGCTCATATTAATGTTTTCTTTCCATCCTCTTCATGATAATTCGAAAGAGGATTTTGCTAGCATGACTTATTAATGTACGGTAGCTAGAGCTTCGTTTCGGATTTCCTTTCTTTAGGAGAGGGATACAGATGCTTTTTTTCTACGCTAAAGGCCAAATGTCAGTGTTCCAGATCTTCGAGCACAGTGCATAGATTCGGACGCTGGGCTCTCCTTATGCCTGAATTAGTTCTGCTGGTATTTCGTCGCAATCTGATGACTTTCATTTCTTCAGTCTGTGTGTTACTGATCGTACATCATCCAGCAAAGGCTCTGGTTCTTCTTCGCCAATTTAAAAAAGTGTTTCTTAATTACTTGTCAGATCCTTATACATTTCTGTACAGTATTCTTTCCATCGTTCTAATATGTCTTTGGTTTCCTTTAATATGTTACCGTTTTTATCATTTATTACATAAAATTATAGCCTGAATTCGTATTTTAATGATTTAATTTCTTTAAACATGTCTCTTTCTCCCTTGCATCTGGAGTTGTTCTATTCTACTACAGCTGTTCCTAATAAACTATACTAACTAATTAACTAAATAAACTTACTAATAAAGGCTTAAGAGTTACTAGAAGAGACAAAATCAGTAATGAAGTCATAGGAGATAAAGTCAGCACAGAACCAGCTCTAAATTACAAAGAACGACAGCAAATAAAATGGTTTGCCCAGTTGGAGAGAATGCCTTCTGATGCTATTCCATTCAAGGCATATACCAAAAGAGGAGAAGGACGTATAGCAAGAGGTAGACCAAGAAATATGGAAGGATAACATCGGAGAAACTCTACAGTACCACGATATGTCTTTGGTCGAAAGCATCCAGAAAAGCACGAAGCAGGACCTTATATCTCCCTCGACACCTGAATCGGTAGAAGAGAACGTAAAGGAGGAGAAGAAGAAATTAATAAAATATGCTGTGTATATTGTAGACAGACGAAATGAAAGCAAACTGAACAGTCAGAGGTGCCAGCGGAGTGGGCGTTTGGGCCGAATTTGAAGATTGACTGACAAACGTGCCAGAGAGTAGGCCAAGGGAAGAAGAGATGTCAGGGCGTCCAGACAAATAAACAGACTCACTGAGAGACGGATCGATGAGTGAAATAATGGATAGATAGGTATACTGATATGTAGATTGATAAATAGCTAAGTAGACAAACTATCAGACAAATTTGCAGGTAAAAAGACAGACGAATTAAAAACAGACCTGACAACACTAAGGACATTCCCATAACCACTCACTACCTCTCTTCAGCAACCATACAGTTATTATCATTGTTTCTTCATAACTTCAATGAAAATATGTGTTTTCGGGTAGTCTTAGGCGACCCGTGTGAGAAGCTCGTTCGACCCACAAAAGGGTCGAGGCCCATAGGTTGAGAGCGGCTGCCCTAAGTGAATCTGGAAAATGTCACCAAGTTTTGCAGCTGATCTGTCTGTAATAAATCAAGATCTTCTGCAGACAAAGAATTATCACCGCCTCGACAATTTCCTTTTATGAAAGTTATTTGTAAGGAGGAGATTTCCGATAAGATTTTCGCGATCAAGGAAGAATCCATTAATTTTTATTACATAATTAGTGAAACACAGGGGTGGAACCATGTTAGCTGCTAGAAATCAATAACTAGAGAAAAAAAAAAAAAAAACAACAACAACAACGGCAGTTGTTTCAAAACGGTCACTTAAAAAAAAAAACCTGTTATATTAGTTCATACACAAAAAATGGTTTGCCACGACGTGCTTGTCTCTGTGTGTGTGATACTTACTGTGAGTGGATATAGTTGTCTGTGTGTGTGTGATACTTACTGTGAATGGATATAGTTGTCTCTGTGTGTGTGATACTTACTGTGAGTGGATATAGTTGTCTCTGTGTGTGTGATACTTACTGTGAATGGATATAGTTGTCTCTGTGTGTGTGATACTTACTGTGAATGGATATAGTTGTCTCTGTGTGTGTGATACTTACTGTGAATGGATACAGTTGTCTCTGTGTGAGTGTGTGGGTGGAATTGTGCGTGTGTCCCCAGATATGACAACCTTCTTTACCCGATCCACACGGCTCCTGGTTTGACCCACCCTATAAAAATTATCTTTGCCTTTATCTGCATACACTAAGACGTTATGTATGGGCCGCGTGTAACTAACATTAAACTGCGATTCCGGAGGTGGATTGTTTGTGCTGGCACTGCTGAACGCTGCTATTTGCCTGTATTACAGCTTTTTGTTGCCAAGTTTGTAATTCCCCCCCCCCTCCCACACCCCGATACCCAGGTGCACTTTTCTCCCCAAGTTGTCGCGCGTATACAGTGCCCATCGTCGTGCTGCTCGACAGCTGCCCCTCTTGCCTGGTGCCTTACCTTCTGCTATTTTTTTTTTTTTTTTGTACAAATCCCTGCGGCTAGTGATATGGTAAAATTTTGCAGTTTCTAAAAACAGATGCTTTTTACTAGCCAATCTTTCTTGAGGTTCAGATCTTTTAGAATATCAGTATTTCTTTTCTTATTTCTCCATGGTATTCTGGGAGTTTTTCAATAGCATTTTAGCTCAAAATTCCATATATTCTTCCTTAAGGACTGCCAGATAGTTCACGACTAATACTCGAATGTTGCTAGAGGGAAGATGCAAGATCTCAAAATTGTGACTTTGACTTGATTTATAAACTACGTGAGGGTAACCATAGACTTTCAATTGTGTTTATGTGCGTACGTGTGTATGTACATGTGTATGCTTGTGTGTGTGCGTGCATGCGTCTGCTTGTGTGTGTGCGTGCATGTGTCTGCTTGTGTGTGCATGCATGTGGCTGCCTGTGTGTGTGCGTGCATGTGTCTGTTTATGTGTGTGCGTGCATGCGTCTGCTTGTGTATGTGTATGTTTGTGTGTGTATGATGTGTGTGTGTATGATGTGTGTGACATCATTAATTTCCTTTTTTTTTCTGGTGGAAAAAGGGAGAGAAAAAAGGGGTTGGGGTGTTGTGGAGTCCACTGGTAGATCACTATTGGTGTCACAAGCTAGTGTAATTTCATGTGGAGTATGTCTTTAATGTCATCAGTCCATCCTTTGCATGGGCGCCCTTTTGCGGTAATATTACATCTGTTTAAATGTAGCACTTGTGTTGGTGGTTGTTGTGACTGCAGTATAACGTTGATCTTGTGCGTTTTAAGAAACTGGTTGCAAAGCGTTGCTGCCACAATCTGTCAGTATCATTTTTCACTTTCAGTTCCCGAGTGGGTTCTATGGTCTCATTTCAGGGAAAATCAGAACACACCTTTTGTCACCCTAAAGGCAAATCATAAACGGTGAACTTTCTGGAATATTTCCTAAATGGAATGTTCCAATTCCAATTCCATTTGAGAAAAAATCAAAAACTTAACCCCCGTTCATCCTGCTGCTAGCTTGCCGAAGCCGCCAACAGTCTCCGGCTATATTTGTGGTATCGTTTATTTCCGCTACTTTCGTGGCTAAAGTTCTGGTATTTAGGCTTAATGCTTCTGTCCTCCAATTCAGACCGCTCATTTCCTATAATCTTGTCAACTGTGTTCTTCGTGCCCTTTCATTTCTAATGTTTCTTCATTGGTTTCAGCTCCTTCTGATTTGGCCAGGCGTATATCGTAGGAGAGCGAGATTCCCAACATACCGTCCTTTTGACCACATTTATAGTTTTAAAGTATTGAGTATTTTACTTTGCTATAGTACGAAATGGAATGTGTTGGGTCAAAAGGCATAGATATGAAAGTCTGTCTGTAAATCAAAATACAACGTGCCAGCTCAGAAGCAGCAAATTCAATCAACGATCGTCATTCTAGCAGCTTTTCTAGTGAATCTCATATGACATGTGACAACGTACATAAGTCATCCCTAGATCACACCGATTGTGTCCCTAAAGAAATATCATCAATCTGGAATATTTTTTGTAATGAAATGTGTTGGGTTTAAAAGGAGAGGCATGCCAGTCTGTCTGTAAATCACAATAGAACGTGCCGGTTTAGAAAAAGATTGAATCACCAAACGTCAAGCTGCAGCTTTTCTCGTGCATCTCATCTGACATATAATAACTTTACGTAAGTCAACCTTAGATTACACATTGAAACCGTGCAAATGGGCATCATATTCCCTTGTAGTTACCCCTTACTCAAAGCAAACCAGTCATTAGAAACTGAAAAGTTGTTTTCAGCTAGGTTTTGCTGACTCAAATTCCCTGTTCCTGGACTGGAAGTCCAAAGGTTTCGACGTCCAGCCATTGAGATGAATGCTTGGTGTGACCTGGTGAACTGAGGCTATGATTATAAATGTTTTTGTTTCCTCTTGTGTCTGCGGCGTGTTGTTGACTTCGCTCAAATAGAGGGTGGTCGATTACGTTCAGTGTGTTGGGGTAATGCCGGCTTTCGTTACTGATCGTTTGCGCTAACAATGAGCTGCAATTATGGTGTGGGACCGTTAGTGTAAGTACATATGCCTTATGCATATTTGCTTTGCCTGTGCAACCTTTAGGCTTTTTGCTGGAACTGACAAGCGTTTCACTAATTTTCAAATTGGACAGCGAAGAACATTTTGTATGATACCTGCTAGCACAAGAACACAGCAGTAATGGGACGACCCGTCTGCAGTTATGTTATAACCTCAACTAACTAACTGTAGTTACAGTCGATTTAACATTATGAATCATCCTTGTCTTTTACATTATATACTACAGATCTTTTATCACCCACACTGGACAGCCAAGAATCCGCCAACATTAGATAGCAGGTTTCTTCCTAGCCGGAGGAATAACTGCTTGGGCTGAACCGGGTTTCCAGGATTTGCTAATCTTCTTCTTCTTCTCCAACATTCCGAGCCCTTGAGGTTCATTGCTGCAGATATCACCCGCCTCCTTGCATCTCTCTGGTTGGCCTTCTCTTTCCAGTTGGTGACACCAAGTGTTTGCAGGTCTGTCCAGATATTATCTCTCCATCGTCTTCTTGGTCTGCCTCGTGGTCTACAACCTTTTATCTCCCTTGTGTATAAAGTTTTTACTTCTCTTTCATCTGACTTTCTTTTAATATGTCCCAACCATTTCAGTCTATTAGCTCTCATGATGCTAGTGATCAGTTGTGATTCCAACACATTATGAATTTCGTCGTTGCTTCTCACTCTCAATTCACCACTGTTTGCATCTTTAATGGGTCCAGAGATTCGTTGTGAGACTGATGATATTAAAGTGCAATAATACAAGAAAAAAAAAGTTTCAGAGAAATATAAAACGGCTGGTCATATCAACGTTTTATATATTTTAATCTTGATGTTGCGAGACAGACACTTTGACTTCAGCAGATGTTAAAGGGCGGGATTTACAAAGCTTGATTATATGGGAATAATAATTCCTTAAGTCAGCGAGAGAGAGGGATGATGAAGAATATGAGCAGGAGGATGAGGAAAACGAGATGGGTTAGTTTTTAACTATATGGTTAGACTCAAATATGGTTAGACACAAATATGGTTACACTCAAATATGGTTAGACTCAAATATGGTTATTCTTAAATATGGTTAGACTCAAATATGGTTATTCTCAAATATGGTTAGACTCAAATATGGTTATTCTCAAATATGGTTATTCTCAAATATGGTTAGACTCAAATATGGTTAGACTCAAATATGGTTATTCTCAAATATGGTTAGACTCAAATATGGTTATTCTCAAATATGGTTAGACTCAAATATGGTTTGACTTAAATATGGTTGAATAAAATATGGTTAGTCTCAAATACAGTTAGACTCAAATATGGTCAGACTTAAATATTGTTGACTCAACTATGGTTAGTCTCAAATATGGTTAGACTCAAATATGGTCAGACTCAAATATGGTTAGACTCAAATTTACACAGTCCAATAGATAGTCGACAATGGATATGGTCTGTATTTCCTGCCTGTATTTTACCGGAAGCTTACTGGTACCCATTTTTTTATTGGGTTGATCTAGAAGCCATGGTCAGTACAAAAAAATCCGCATGGAAATGGATTTGAACCTAAAACCTTCAGACCTGAAAGTGAGGAACTAACCACTATGCGTTACCACGACTCCCATGGGGAGACGTGACCGCGGTTAATTGCTAACTTAAATGTCCCGAGCGATGCAACACAATGTCAACCAATCAATACTCCCCTGACAAAACAGGCTACTATATAATAGATGTGGTGAAAATGTTACGTGTGTGCCCAGTGGCTTTTATTCTTCGTCTTCGTAGCGTCCACCGTCTCTAAACTCTGTTGAAACACGACCGGCTTGAGCTGACGGGCCGAGCTGCTGACGTAACCGGGTCGGGCTAAGCAACGGTTTTCAAACTGGGAGCCGAGTCACCCTGGGGTGCCGTGGGCTTATGACAGGGGTGCAGGAACAATAATCAAGAGAAGTCGGCTAAAAATTGTTACAAAAGTCATTGTTACATTAGTTAAAGCACTGTCATGCAGAACCGCATTGTAAGCGTTAACGTCTGCAATTAATTCAGCTAATGATGCTCAGAATACTGATGTATGACAGTGCAGACGTGGTTAGTGCCGTGGGGGAGAGCGTGTGCAGTTCGGAGGAGCAGATGGATCACTACAGTCTGGTGAGATTGGTGCAGGGGGGAGTGACGAGAGGTTCTGGCAGATGCTCGAGGCTCAAATGAAAGGCGAGACGGACATTTAATCAGAATGCTATTGGCACCATTAGTGTTGGATTTCTTCGCAGGCTGCTTTAAATGGGGACGGAGGGCTTATGGGAATGCCACGAGTGCTGTGATGTCGGTTTCTGAATCAAATCTAATCAAATTGTGAAACATTATGTGTGTTCGTCCGCTTCTGGACTTTGGTCTTATTCCAGAGCTTGAGTTCTGCACACACATCTGTTTTATAGATCTGTCTTATCTGTAAGCATCTTTTTTGTTCCTTGCTTCTCGGGCAGACGAAACTTGTTTTCGAAGGAAACGTCCCTAATTAGTTGACTTTAACAACATGCTTGCTGGGGGAAGGGCAGAAGGTCAGGCCAGAACCAACATGGGAACTGACTATTTTAATAGCATTTTGATAATAGCAAAGTGTGTTATTTTTAGTTTCTTTAGGTTACATGTCAGCTCTGTGGCTAAGTCGATACGAACACTTTGTTATGCCAGGGTGCCGTGTTCGATCCCAGCTGCGGGCCATGCGCCTTGCGTTGGTTTCGACACTGGTATCAGGGGGCCGACTGTCTAGGAAGCAATGGCAAACTACTTGAAGTAAATTTGTCTAGAAAAACCACACAACAGACAGGAGCTGCTGCGGTTGGTTCTGCAACGTCCAGTACATGATACGCAACTAACCGTATAGGTTACATTGTAGGATTAATGTTGCAGAGATGAGGTGCGATAACTAATGGACTTTTGGGTAAAGTAAAGCAGAATGTTTACACCAGTGGGAGTGTAAGATTATAATGTCAGATTACAAGTGGCGAGATGTGCATGTAACGGTTGTAATCGCTGCTTACACTGTCCATTGCCAAAGACAATTACTTAACTATTTATTATTACTGATTACTATTTTTTATAAATACACTGATTACTATTTATTAGAAATAAATACACTGATTACTATTTATTAAAAATACACCATTCGGTTTACGTCTCTTTCATGGCGAAAAAAAAAAAAAAAAGAACGCCCGCCGTATGCTGATGCCACTAATGCAAAAACTGTGACAGATATGGTAGAAGTCCTTTATGGATGTGAAACATAGACAATATATAGTAAAAGTAATATATGAATATGAGACATGGATAATTTATAGTAGAAATATTTTGTGAACTTGAGACATAAACAATATATAGTAGAAGTCTTAAATAAATATGAGACATGGACAATATATAGTAGAAGTCTTATATAAATATGAGACATGGACAATATATAGTAGAAGTCTTATATAAATATGAGACATGGACAATATATAGTGGAAGTCTTAAATAAATATGAGACATGGACAATATATAGTAGAAGTCTTATATAAATATGAGACATGGACAATATATAGTAGAAGTCTTAAATAAATATGAGACATGGACAATATATAGTAGAAGTCTTAAATAAATATGAGACATGGACAATATATAGTAGAAGTCTTATATAAATATGAGACATGGACAATATATAGTGGAAGTCTTAAATAAATTTGAGACATGGAGAATATATAGTACAAGTCCTATATAAAAACGATACACATAGAATATATAGCAGAAGTTTTAGATAATTGTGAGACATGGAGAATACATAGTACAAGTATTTTCTAAATATAAGACACAGAGAATATATAATAGAATTATTTTGTGAATGTGAGATATGGACAATATATAGTAGAAGTAATATTTAAATGTGAAACATGGAACATATATATTTGAAGTCTTATAAGAATGTGAGACATGGACACCATTTAGTAGAAGTATTTTGTGAATGTGAGACAAAGACAATATATAGTAGAAGTATTCTGTGAATGTGAGACATGGACAATATATAGTAGACGTCTTATATAAATGTGAGACATGGACAATATACAGTAGAAGTCTTATATACTTTTGAGACATGGAGCATAAATAGTAGAAGTCTTATTTAAATGTGAGACATGGAGAATATATAGAGAATATATAGTAGAAGTCTTACATAAATATAAGACATGGAAAATATATAGTGGAAGTCTTATTTAAATATGAGACATGGACAATATAAAGTGGAAGTCTGATATAAATATGAGACATGGACAATATATAGTGGAAGTCTTCTATAAATATGAGACACTGACAATATGTAGTAAAAGTATTTTATAAATGTGTGACATGGACAATATATAGTAGTAGTCCTATATAAATGTGAGACATGGACAATATATGGTGGCAGTCTTACATAAATATGTGTCATGGACAATATATAGTAGTGGTCCTATATAAATGTGAGACATGGACAATATATAGTGGCAGTCTTACATAAATATGTGACATGGACAATATATAGTAGTGGTCCTATATAAATGTGAGACATGGACAATATATGGTGGCAGTCTTACATAAATATGTGTCATGGACAATATATAGTAGTGGTCCTATATAAATGTGAGACATGGACAATATATAGTGGCAGTCTTACATAAATATGTGACATGGACAATATATAGTAGTAGTCCTATATAAATGTGAGACATGGACAATATATAGTAGCAGTCTTACATAAATATGTGACATGGACAATATATCATAAAAGTGTTATTTAAATATGTGACATGGACAATATATAGTGGAAGTCTTACATAAATATGTGACATGGACAATATATAGTGGAAGTCTTACATAAATATGTGACATGGACAATATATAGTGGAAGTCTTACATAAATATGTGACATGGACAATATATAGTAAAAGTGTTACATAAATATGTGAGACAGACATTATGTAGTGGAAGTCTTATATAATAAGTTATTTAACTATATTATAAATAAACTATATATAACAAAACTGAAAGAGAGCCAGCACGAGTTGGTTGAGAGTCTGTGCTGCATTACGGGATAATGTAAAGATGCAGTAGAATAATAATAAGAACATATATATTTATAATAATAAGATAATGATGATTATGATGCTGTAGATGATGATGATGATGATGATGATATTAAAGTGCAATAATACAAGGAAAAAAAATGAAATCAATAACGATGTAGCAAACGACTGAATGAACTTTATTTTCATAGAGTTGTAAATCTAGTATCTTTTAGGAATAATGTTCTTTCTTTCGTAGCTTAAAGTTTATTAAAGCGTTTTCATATTTCCGACATAACATGTTCAAATCAATTACCGTAGATTTAGCGACAGGCTGCTACTGTGTCGATTTCCACACATTTGTTAATGTGTGTGTATGTGTGTGTAGAATGTTTAGGTCCAATGGCAAAGTCATCATCATCATCTATTAGGTCTTTTGCAGAACGTCGCTCTGATCACGGTCTGCCTGAAAGAAACTTGGTCTCTCGCCAGCTCTCCCGCCTCGTGCACTTTCATACTCAAGGAGTCACTTATATCCTGTGCCCATCTTCTTGCCCATCCCTCTTCCTGGTATCATGCCTTCTGCTATAATTTTTTCCAATCCGTAGTAGCGTTTGAAATGACCAAAATATTTCAGCTTCCGAGACATGATGCTGTTTACTAGCCAATCTTCCTTGATGCGCTGGATTATCGGAAGAAAAAACGAAAAACAAAACAAGAAGAGCTGGGATAGCAAAAATAAAAAAAATAAAAATAAAATGAAAAGAACAAGAAGAAGAAGAACAAGACTAGGAAAAACAAAAATAATTAATAACATAAGATTAAGATAGGGATGTCCTTCATGCAACAGTTAAATAAGGAAGTCCGCACGCACCGCTTTTCGCTAGTTCTTTGAAACACCTCAGACGAATAGATGTTAGCCTGTATCAAAATCAATACAAGAGTTCATCAAATCTGTAATTACATGTAGATGATTTGAAATTTTAAAAAAATATAAAAAAAAAACGCATGAATGCTGTGCATGATTTTTGAAACGCTGTGAGAAAGAGAAGCGTTGAAGAAATGATAATGTCCTGGGAATAAGTATAACGGGCTGAGAGATAGTAATTACAGTAATCATTTCATTTTTGGGCGTTTGTTATGTACAGCATATGGAGAGACAGGATGAGATGAAAATTGTTGGGGAATCTAGACCAAGAGAGAGTAAGAGATAGGGAGAGAGATAGAGAGAGAGAGAGAGAGAGAGAGAGAGAGAGAGAGAGAGAGAAAGAGAGAGAGAGAGAGAAAGAGAGAGAGAGAGAGAGAGAGAGAGAGAGAGAGAGCAACGATAAGAACCCTACATATGTGATGATAGAGGCTAAACGAGAGATTAAGGTATGCAAACCAAGACAAACCGCAGAGATAGCAAAGGTCGGAAAGTTTTATATATATATATATTTGGGCTGTACCGAATAGTGATTTTCACTATTCGGCCGAATACGAATAGCAGGACCAACTATTCGGCCGAATAAGAATACGAATAGTGTACAGTGTATATTTCTAAAAAAAAAAAAAAACATTTATAATGTCAAATGTACACTGAACTTTTTACTTCACATAAAGTAGCACAGAATAGTCATCTTCTTCTTTAGCATTCTGAGCCCTTGAGGTTTACTGCTGCAGATATAACTCGTCTCCATTTATCTCCCTGGCTAGAATTATCTTCACAATGTGTGACACCAGTTGTTTGCAGGTCTGGCTGGACATTATCTCTCGTTTTTCTTCTGTCTACCTCGTGGTCTACGCCCATACCTCTCTCAGGTGTATACAGTTTTGCTTCTCTGTCATCTGACATTCTTTCAATATGCCACAACCAACTTAGTCTGTTAGTCAAGATGCCAGTGATCAATGGTGATTTAAACAGATTATGTGTTACGTTGTTGCTTCTCACTCTCCATTCCTCGATGTTAGCTTTGATGGTCCAAAGATTTGTCGTAAGGCTGTTTATGAAAACCTGTAACAAGACGTCATCTCTTTTATTTCTGTTTCAAGTTTCAGAGCCATATAAAACGACTCGTCTTAACGTTTTAAATATTTTGATTTTGGTGTTGCGAGACAGACACTTTGACTTTAGCAGATGTTGAAGGGCATAGTACACTTTATTTCTAGATTGTACTCTAGATTGTATTTATTCTCTCAGCATTTTGCAGCAGTTGAAGTTTGCACCCAAGTACTTATATGTTTCCGTTCGTTTGATTTTCATATTATCGACTTTGATGTGGCCAGAGTTTATATTCTTTCCATGTCTAGTTAGAATTCGTACAGAATAGTAAACATTTAAGAACATTTTATGTTTTGCATCCTTTAGTCAGTCTGTGGTAACTAATAACTAGGAATGAAAGAATCCAAAGTATTATAACAAGTAACTAAACTTGGAAATTGTAACTGACTGCTTAGTTAATGCAGGAAAGCTGCATTAGCTTTCAACAAAACAAATCGACTTATGTTGTCACCATTAGGGCCGTGTACGCAGAAGCGGGTGTAAGGTAACTACTATTTGTTTTCGGCCCGACCGCAACTATTCGGCCGAATACCGAATAGTCAATAGGTCCACTATTCGGCCCCGAAGCGAATACGAAGCGAATATTCGGTACAGCCCTAGTATATATATATATATATATATATATATATATATATATATATATATATATATATATATACATACACACGCATATATAACGTAACTGTAGATATTCATAGAGACAAAAAGACAAAACGACGTGCTGATAGTAGTCAGATAGACATATACTCAGAGTCAAAGAAACAGGCAAAAGTAGAGACTCAAACAAACAGACGGAGAGAGAGAGAGACACAGAGAGAGAGAGAGAGAGAGAGAGAGAGAGAGAGAGAGACGCAAGGCAGATAGCTAGCTCCAGGATCACACTAAAGACTGTTGAAAGTGTATGTGTGGCCTGGTGATTTCAATTTGTCACCTCAAATAACCGCAGACAGTGACATTTTGACACCATCTAGCCCGCATACTTGTTGCTAAAGGTTTATTTCCACCATGACAAATTCCAACAGACACGCTATATATATATTCCAGCCGACTCACCGACTATACATTGATCGAAGTAAATGACCATTTTCCACGTCTTCGGGTGTATTTGGCACACAGGGCTAGGTTTATATTTTACAGACCAATGGGCACTCCATGGGTAATGTGGTCAGAATCACGCCAGCTGTCTTTACTTCCTAGGATTAGTACCTGGTGCCCACTCAATGCTGGGTCGACCTGGGAGTCCAAATTATCTCTGAAAAAACGTCATGCCTCGAACAGGATTCAAACAGGACTCGAACAGGACTCGAACAAACAATTTACGCACTGCAGACGAGAGTCTAGCTGTTACACCAATGTGACTCCTTCTATTCCTACCCCCACCGCCCCTCTCTCTCTCTCTCTCTCTCTCTCTCTCTCTCTCTCTCTCTCTCTCTCTCGTGATATATATATATATAAAAATATATATAGACACACACGCACACACTATGAATCCCAGACTCTTTCGGCATTTTGTATGATAATTATAAATTAACTGTTAACTCCTTTCAGACAATGACCAATACACGCGTTAAATTTGCAGTTGCCACTATGGCTAATATGTTTATTTCAACAGCAACACTGGCGGTCAAGTTACTGTGCATTTCTTTTATTTGTTGCGACAATCAGTACAAGTAATCTTTCGCTGGAGTTAAATCCTTTGAATGTTTTTTTTTTTTCATCCGTAACAGCGAAATAAATTATATTTATTTGTTATTTCCCTTGAAACAAGGACAGCAGGATCGTTGTTAGAGATTGTTGCTTTATCGGTCAGATTTGGGGAACTATCAACATGCTAAATTTTAACCCTGAGTCACGCCCGAGTCACTTTTCCATCATTCCAAAGGGATGTTAAGGTGGCGGTAGCGCTAACTGGTCTAGGACGCTTCTACCATTGCACCTCGGGCCGTAACATAGGAACCCGCTCCTTCACGATGTAAGAAATGTATGTGCTACAAAAACTTCAGAGGATCAACACTGCACCTCGGGCCGTTACATAGGGATCCGCTCCTACACGCTGTAAGAAATGTATTTGCTACAAAAACTTCAGAAAACCACCAAACATACACTTAAATGGGATACATGATGGGTTGAGAAGACTAGGGTGTCCAAGTGAAGCTTCAAGACGGAAGGCTCATGTGGCGCTTGTCACTCCATGTAGTTTTTACTACATATATGACAGCGGTGTAAAGAAAGATTTAAAAAAAAATTAAATATTTCATTATCCGGGGCGAAGCCGGACAATTAGATCTAGTGTGTGTGTGTATCACGTATCTTATGAAGAGGAAAGCCTTTGCGTGAAAACGTGATAAAGGGACGGGATTAAAAGGTCTTCAATCTCAAGACTCATGCCTTGCAGGTACATGTGCAGAATAATGTTATTTTCTTAACCTTTTGAGGAAGTGGCAGCATTTGTTGACTGCTGTTTGGTTTTACCATGCAATCCGACGTGCATTATGTTTATTTGTTAACAAACTGAACGACGTTCATACTGCTGCTGAAGTCAACGCAAATGAGTCAGATTTTATGGGGTCATTACACGACATTTTATCCAATTTATGACAAAAATATCACCTTTTCAATGTGTTCGTTTTTATAAAGTTCGGCATTCGTAGTGTATATTACACACAAAATGTGTGTCATTTGTAAACAATTTAGCTTTGAAAACGTAATACTAAAGGCACCAACCCATGCACTTTTTTAATATAAAAAAAAAGTTTAAAAGTCAGTTTTCTCACATCTCTATTTTTCTGTTTGTTGTGTGTGTGTGAAATCCTAAAATCTTAGCTAATGTAAAGACAAGAAACATGAAATTTAGTATGGATACTCCTTTAACAATATTATAGGGACTGGTACTTTATAATGTAGATTTTATAGAGTTTTTGCTTTTCAAAATTTGATTATTGTCTTATGATGCAAGATCATGACTCTCATCTATTGTTTAATACGTATTTTTTTTTTTTGAATTTAAGGATTCCAAGCACATGTTTTTTTCCTCAAGATGGCGGCTATTGCCATGGCAACCATGATTTTTTCACACTTAAAGTATGCGTATGTAATAACATGTATCCCTTCAAATGACCATTATACAATAATTTCTCTAATTCGGTAAATTACAAGAAAAAATCTTTTTGCGTAGTGACCCCTTAAGTTGAGTATAAAAGTTCGAGCCACATCATGTCAGGGTTGTGAAACTGTATTCACAGCCCCTAAGCCACAAGTGCTGACGTATGTAGAATAGCCCAAGAGACCGGAACAATAATCAGGATGTCAAATATTATATGTTGGGGATTGACATATATTAAGTTCCCTGGATACGTGGCAAGCGTGCGGTACATTGCAGACCACAAATCCCATTGACTAAGTTGTTAAATACCAAAGAAGCTCAGGATATAAGGCAAGAGGAAGACCAAGGAAACGGTGGATTGACGGGGTCTCCGAAACCTGCCAAAAGCATGGCCTCAGAACATCAGATGCTGCCCGCCTTGCTTATGACAGGAACTTGCATCTCCCCCACAACGCTTAGCGGCATACGTGGAAGGAAAAAGTAAAGTAAGTAAAGTAAAGTTAAATACCTCAAGTTAAAGCATGGTCGAATCATCCCAATAAATCTGCCCGAGTCGCAAAGAACAAAATACTGCGCACATGTAAGCTAGCAAAACTGATGAACACACAAAATTCAGATCCTAGCACAAAGCCACAGCCCAAATAGACAAACCAGGAACTTCCGATGCAGTTCACAGCCTTTGAACGCAAACAGCAACAACAGACAAATAGAAAGACTGGTGCGCAAACATTGGCTAACATGCACAGTCAAATCGACCAGTTTAATGTTCCAGTAACTATCCTCAGGCCATTGTTGCTTTTTGTAGGATCATTTATCGATTTTGACGCCTTTTAAAAACATTCCCGGGTCCCAAAGAGTTAACACTATTTAACATCAACGAGTGCGGCGGGGTGGGATAATTATATTTTTACAGTCGTTTTACATAACATAAAGAGCAACAGCAATTATCACCTCTTAGAAACTAGATCGGACCTTGCCTGTAAATATGTTGTTATTTCTGAAAATTACATCAATGGAGGAAACGATGATGACATATTAGGGATGGGCAGAGAAAGAGGAGAAGGCAAGACAAGAGTGAAAAAAAAAAAAAAGTAAA
Source organism: Candidula unifasciata (assembly GCA_905116865.2). Taxonomy (NCBI): domain Eukaryota; kingdom Metazoa; phylum Mollusca; class Gastropoda; order Stylommatophora; family Geomitridae; genus Candidula; species Candidula unifasciata. Next base: position 447,191 of record CAJHNH020000946.1, on the reverse strand, counting down.
GATCCCTTTTCACGCCTTTCGGCGCATCGGGCATATGGGCAGAGCGTCCCATATTTTTACCGACCATCAGCACTCTGTGGGTAATGTGGTCAGCATTACGCCGGCTGTCTTTACTTTCTCAGGACAGCCCATCCTGGTACCCATTTTGGCTGGGTCGACCTGCGACGTCCCATACCACGACAAAAATCCACGCAGCCTGCAGAGGGTTTCGATCGCGGTATGCTGGCTCACGAGTCGGACTCGCAACGCCTTAGCCACGGACGCCGCAGACAAGAGTGAAGTAGAGAAGATATGGAGATGAAGGGCGTAAATGATGTGGAGGACACAGAGAAGTAGTAAAATTATTATGAAGTTAGATTAAATTTGGTAAACGAGATTGATAGATAAAATAATTAATGGAAATGAAAAAATGCCCTACCAAAAATAACCAAAGGAGATATGACTGATCGGGATGGAGAAGTGAGATATACTGACCCGAAATGCAGGAGAATGCCTTAAAGATTGGAAGGAAATGAATAAGAAATGATGGACAGAAAAGATCTAAGAGAAGACTAACGAGCGTGCAGAAGTTGGAGACAAGGAAAACTGACAAAGAATGAGAAAGAGGAAGCGAAGAAAGAATGACAGTAGACGGATAGAAAGGATCCGTTGACAAAGAAGAAGAAGAAGAAGAAGAGGAGGAGGAAGAAGAGGAAGAAGAAGAAGAAGAAGAAGAAGAAGAAGAAGAAGAAGAAGAAGAAGAAGAAGAAGAAGAAGAAGAAGAAGAAGAAGAAGAAGAAGAAGAAGAAGAAGAAGAAGAAGAAGAAGAAGAAGAAGAAGAAGAAGAAGAAGAAGAAGAAGAAGAAGAAGAAGAAGAAGAAGAAGAAGAAGAAGAAGAAGAAGAAGAAGAAGAAGAAGAAGAAGAAAAATAAGAAGAAGAAAAAGAAAAAAAAAGAAGAAGAAGAAGAAGAAGACAGTGAGAGGAGGAGGAGATTACGAATATAAAGATAAGAAGGAGGAGTAGAAATAATAATAAGAAAAAGAAAAAGAAGAAAGGGAGGGAATAAAAAGAGGAGAGGTAAAAGGAGGCAGAAGTGGGAAAGCAGAATTATATATTGGAGGTTGAAAAATTAAAAATATCTTTCTCAACTTTAAGATAATCAATAGTCGTTACACAAGACATCAGTGTTACAAGAAAGAAGAGAATTAAACATTAGTGAAGAACAAAGACGCATACCGATTGATCATTCCCAGCTCCTCCACTAAACTGTTAAAAACGCAACAAATCATGGACTCCGGGCCACAAAGTACAGTTCCCCCCCCCCCCCCCCCAGACATGCCCTATCTAGAACACACACACCCACTCACTTGTAAACCTCCAGAGAGTGCTTGAATAAACACGCTTTGGGCTTGGCGGAAGCGGACTTTCTCCTAATGAGCCAGATAAAACACTTGTGGTTTCTGCTCGATCGGGTACTCAGTCGACCGTAAATACAACACTTTAATTGAAGGAAATCATAATACTTTTGATATAATCACTGGGCTGGCATCGATATGAAATCTGACCAATCTCATCAACTACTTTGGAGGTAAGTATAAGTAAAGTAAGTAAAGATCCCTTTTCACGCCTTTCGGCGCATCGGGCATATGGGCAGAGCGTCCCATATTTTTACAGACCATCAGCACTCTGTGGGTAATGTGGTCAGCATTACGCCGGCTGTCTTTACTTTCCCAGGACAGCCCATCCTGGTACCCATTTTAGGCTGTGTCGACCTGCGACGTCCCATACCACGACAAAAATCCACGCAGCCTGCAGTGGGTTTCGATCGCGGTATGCTGGCTCACGAGTCGGACTCGCAACGCCTTAGCCACGGACGCCGCAGGTAAGTATAGTCAGTGTCAAATATAGGACTTTCTTTGACCACATTACCATAAAGCCTCCGCACCTCGCACCCCCTCCCCCTTCCTCGCCTAGTATCATATCAGCAGTATGGTGACGGCCATATTTTTATGATGGACACTTGATGGGTGATGTTTTCAACAGAAGGAAAGTCGCCTATATCCTATGACAGTGTGTTGGTAAACGAACAGCCAGATAGAATGGCTGGTTCTGCACCAATTGACGGTATATTGATGCATGATAAGCCAAATGTTGTCAGGTTCCTCTCGAAGTGAGTGATCAGTGTGGAGTACAATTTGATAATTACTGTCTGAGAAGAATTGTACTGTCAGGAGTGACCAGGGAATCTGGCTGACACTCAACTGTCAAGGAAAAGGCCTCTGAGGACATTTAGTGGAACTAACTTTAGTCAGTATCGAATTTAAATGACACTGCAGGTCGATTAAAAGTAAACTCCACCTCAATGCCGATTCACACGCAACACCTCTCAGTCTACAGAAGTGGGTCTAACCATTGCCCCACCATAACTCCCCGACCAGCGGAAATAAAACTATAGCCTGTTCAAAATGTCACGTCCTCAAACTTTTAATAAAATATCTCAAAAAATCATGTACGGATCAAGAGGAATTTTGCATGTGGTCTTACATTTCCCAGGCGCTGATATTTCCATACGCCCGCCTGTGGATCGAATGGTCGTGGGTTCGCGTCCTGACGGAGCCACACTTTTTTTTCTTCAAAAATGATCTTATCTCCCAGGTAGGCCCAGCCTTGAATGGGTACCAGGTGCAGTTCTGGAAGTAAGGGCAGTCGGCGTGATGCTGACCACATTACACACCGAATGCCGATTGGTCTATAAAAATATAGGACTAGCCCTGTATTCCCAATATGGCTAAAGGCCTGGAAAAGGGACGTTTTTTGATATTTTCATAATAAACACTTGCACAGGTACTGCTGTTTTATTTCACTTGTGAATGTCTTATATCTTCGTGGGACTAATAATCAGTCTACCCCTTAAAAACGAGCACACAGTAATTGACAAAAATCGTGCACCTCTTATAAGCCAATCTTCTAGCATTATGGCAGTACATGACGTCACCACTTCACTATTCAAAATACGTGCGTCTAATTAGTCCCCGGATTACCTCCAAAACACGTTCAGTTTGATGTTTTGCCAAATTCTGCCTCAAGACATTTTCTGTAATCATGCTAATTATATGCTTTGAATCGGTGTTCATATTTTTATGTATACACAACAAAGAAGACAAAAGAAAACCTAGGTGTACATTAGGTTTTTCTATAAGGACATGATTATTAACAAGTTGCCGGCCAAATTCCAACAATTAACACATAACGTTTACTGAGTTCCAGTATTTTAATTGGGGCACAACTTTTGAAACGGACTATTATATACGTGCATAACATAAACAGTATAATATTTGTTCTTATGCGTGTATTTGTTTTAAACTTCCAGGCTCTCATGTAAAGAAGCGACCACGCGTGTGACCAGGAAACATGTAAGTCCTCTTCTAGATGGAAATCTAGCAAAACAAATGCCCGTTACCCAGTCAACTCTGCTGGGGGAGAAACTTTTGAGGAACTTTCAGCGAATGGCGTATCTGACACATGGTGCTAGACTTGCGTGTGTGTGTAAGCCTTGGCACCTGATGGAAGCTCGGGCCAACATCAAGTCCGTCAATAATATTTCCAAAGACTATATATAGGCTGTTTGTAACTGCGTCCTTCTGTATGCACAACAAATATGAAAAGCGCTATCCTATTTTGAGTGCAAAGAATTAATCCAGTAATGGCACTGCAGAGAACGATATGGAGAAACAGACTACCTATTTGTCCCGGCGTAATGTTTCCCACATCACCAGTCCAGGGCCGATTTGTCTTTAAAAATATAAGTCTAGCCTTAAATGCTCCACCCGCCACAGGCGTGTAAAGGCGATGTAAATGAATGACCCTTTAACACGACTTCAGGCACATTAGGCATGTAGACCTAGACTTATTTTTCATAGAACAACCTGCACTTGATGGCGATATGGTTAACATCACACTGGGCTGCCTTGACTTCCCAGGACAATACCTGGTATGCACTCAAGGCTGGTTCAACCTGGAAGTCATTTTTAGCTTGGTTTCGTCAGGACCCGAACCCATGACTTTCCAGTCTGTTAGTGAGCGTATAGCTGCAACACCTTGCCGACTTCCTGAAGAAGATGTATTTACCTGTATTTTACCTATCTGTCCGTCTGTTATTGCATCCAAGCGGTCTGTCCGACCGCATGTTACTACAAGCAGCCTACAAGTCCCATGTTCTATTGTCCGCTAATAGGAAAAACAAATTCTCCAGCAGTAACAACATTCGTAACAATCGACAAACAAAAGTTTCCCCCCTTGCTGTGTTTACGGCTATTTTTGGGCTTGAGTGCTTCTTTAGTGAAAAATAATTCAGCCAGCATAAATGGAAGGATGTGTCAGAACAGTGCTAAACCGCTCGCCTGTTAGCAGGGAGTTCAATCGAATCCTCATATGGCACATAAATTAGGGGGTTAAGGGGGCTGGGGGGGGGGGGGGGGGGAGGTTGATTATAACTCTTATGTCAACTTAGCTGTAAATGGATAACGGGAAGTGCCTAGAAAAATAAAGGTGACTGCGGTGATGCTGACTACCTAATCTATGAAGAGACAAGAGTCGGTAGAAAAATCGGCCTAGCATCATATACTGGGTGCACCAATGGCAAGCATTACAAGGGTCTCTTTACTTTGACATCCTTGATCACAAGCTACAATAGAACAGCTGGTCTACACTTGGCTGTCGCCCACAGCTGGTTGGGAGCCGTATTTGGTTATGGTGTGTGCACTAGGGTTACACAAAAAGAGAAACGCGGTGGGTAGGGGAGGGAGGGGGGGGGGGACACTGTCCCTTGACAAGCGTATTTTGAAAGACGTCTAATAAAATGCTTGCTGAAATTCTATGCGTTCGACCGTACAGAATAGTCAACAACAATATAATTATGTAACTGCTCTTTCAATGAAGAACTCAAAATTAAAGGGGGGAAAAAAAGGAAAGAAATTAAGAAGAATCAGGATGAGGTGAATGAGTAGGCGAAAGGGCTAGACTCTATATGAGAGATAAAGGCAGAAATAAAGGAGGGAAGGAAACGGAGAGCGAATCACCCAAATTCCAAGCGCTTCGTACACCTAAGCAAAGTAAACCTCTCCACACTATCAGTCGTATTGAGGACATAAAGCTAGACCTACATTTTATAGACTAATTTGTACTTAGCAAATAATCTAGCCAGCACATTGGCCGCCTTTACTTCCTAAAGACTTCACCTGGTACCAATTTAAGGCTGCTTCGACCTGGAAGCTAAGGTGATTTTGTTTTTAAGAATTAGCTCTTTTTACCCTTTTTTTTCTTATTTTTTTTTTTATTTTTCTTTTTCTTTTTCTTCTTCTTGTTCTTGTTCTTGTTCTTCTTCTTCTTCTGCTTCTTTTTCTTCTTTTTCTTTTTCTTCTTCTTCTTCTTCTTCTTCTTCTTCTTCTTCTTCTTCTTCTTCTTCTTCTTCTTCTTCTTCTTCTTCTTCTTCTTAATCAACTGCAAAATCGAGCAGTAAAATTAATTGTTGTTCATCCAATTCTGGTATTTTGTTTTGCTTTAGGACTTGAGTTTTGCGTACACAACCGTTGTAGAGATCTAGCTGATGTGTGTGTTGACTGTTTGATTCCTTGTCTTTATGCCAGATGCACTCCAATTTCAAAGGAGCAATAACGGCGATTCATCTACTTTGTCCAGGCTCCCGGTTAGGACTCTGGTTCGAGGATGGCTGTGGAGAGATTTGGATGGCTCTTGACCAGTACGAGTCCTAAATGTGATGCACCTCTAAATTCTAACTCATCATCATCATGTAGCAGAACGTCGCTCTCATCACAGTCTGCCTGAAAGAAACTTGGTCTCTCTGACTACTCCTATGATATCAAGCGTTGAATCCCGAATGACAGTCCAAAAAGGAGAAAACCCGTACCCTGTTCAATCTCCAATAAAATTATAGTGAGAGTAAATGTAAGTCTGTAAATACCATGTGGTTTACCCTGCTGGGTTTTTCATTATTAATGAACGTCCTACTGCTGCATGGATAGAAGAATACTGTAGTATGGAAAACATGGAAAACGATAGTGGGATTTATAATAAACTACAAACATTCATTAACTGGTGCCTGCGCAGAATAGAGGGGATTAAATGTTATGATAGAATCAATAATGAAGAGCTTTGGAATAGAACTAAACAAGTTCTAGTGGACCAAGAGGTAAGAAAAATACGCTGGCGTTGGATAGGACAATTGTTGAGAAATCTGAGAACAATATAACCAGAATTTCTATGCACTGGAACCCACATCGGCATAGAAATAAAGGTAGACCATTAAAAATATTACATGCAGAAGGGAACTAGAAAATAAAGTTAAACAGATGGGGAGGACATAGGGAGAGCTGTATGATCTAGCGATGGATAGAACGACTTGGCGTGATTTGGTTAAGGGGCCAATGCTCCACTGGGGGTTAGATAGACAGAAGAACCCTTCCACAGAACTTGGAAAAGAAATACAGGTAAACTTTAGGTATCTACAATATTTTCATCATGTAAATTTCGAGAAGGCAAAACAAAATTGTACGGACGATTATTCTACCTGCCAGGGTAAAATAGAAGAACTTCTAATCGGGTTGAATATCGGAGTACGGGTACAGGAGTGTCCCGAGTGCAGTGATGGCAGTTCTTGATTCATTACCTCATTTATTCCATCTCAATTCTGACGACTGCTTCACAATTTTTCAAGTGGCGCTAATTCAGATTGTGCTAAAAACCTCGAGTTACCATAAAAATGGCACACCGTTTCTTTTGCTTCTTCTGTATAGATATTTTTCTATAGTTCGTATGTGCCATTCAGTGTCAGGTTTTAGAGAGCATCTTTTGCCAGCCTTGGTGTATGGCAAAGCAGATTATGGTAGTCAAAGACTCGGTAATCCCTTGCGTGTGAAAACTCTTCTAAACGTAAATTAATGCTGGCGTGAAAAGCAATGAGAGAGCAGATGCTCTGGTTGTCAGTGTGACTATCAGGATTGGACCTTCTATCGTCAGGACATACATTATCATTGTCATAAGAGAGAGTAAATGCCGCCCGTCATTACATTAACTAGAACGAAATAAGAGTTGTCACCTAAAAATACTTGTAAACATACTCAGGGGGAGATCGGAAGACGTATAGTCATGTCCAATGTGCGATGAAGATGTTCTCTAAAATGACATTGAATCTTTAGTAACAGTTCTTCAATATATTCTTTGTCTTCGTTATTTACATTCACAACAGGAAAACACTGCTTTGAATTCAACATATTCACGAAAACAAAAGCAACAACAAAAATAGTAACACAGATATCACCAGTAGTTTTCACGAACGAAACCGGACATCTCTTACCTTTTTGTTGCTCCGGCTACACCAACCTTTGACTTGACTGACGGCAGAGTCAACTTGGTCGTAGGCCTCGACTCGGCTTCTTGAACTGGTATGATGAGCACCGGGCTGTCGTCAATGGAGCTGATGTCCTCATCCACTCGAGCAGAAGCTTCTTGGAACTTCTCTGGCCCCCTCTTGTTGACAGTCAGAGTTCGTCTTTCTCCCATCGAGCAAGTCTGACCACTAAGGCAGGACATGCCAGTGGCCCCTCTAGAGGGAGAAGATGTGGAACTCGGAATCTCGACCGGCGGTTTCTTCTTGGTCCTAGAGGCAATAGGACCTGGGGAACGTTGAGACGTTCCTCCCGACTCCTCAGGAGACGTCTCGGTGGTTGGTGGTGGTGGCGAGGGTGTCGTCGTTGTGGCTGTTGTTATTATTAAGTTGTTATTATTATTATTATTGCAGATATAAGTAAAATTCCCACCGAGATCCGAGCTCCAAGTCAAACGATGCTTCTTTTTGTTGTTAATGTTGTTGGTCGACGTGGTCGCTGTTGGAGATGGTGAACGAATGAGGGCAGGAGATGAGGGCGACGAGCTGGAGATAGGAGAGAAGGAAGGTACGGTGGCTAACGATGCCAGATGTGCTGGGGTGATCAGATCACATTGCAGGAGCAGCCGATGGAGTCCACGTAAATGCTTGTCGTACCCTGTACCAACAACACGAGGGAGAACTGGTCGCGGTATCTTAAGGCTTCGACCCCGAAGGATCAGCTGGGATCTTCCTCTCCTAACAACAAGCCTCTCAGAAAACCTCAAATAGAGGCCAGATAGGAATGATTTTATTTGAATTCTACGTAATCTTTAGTCAGTCGTGGCCAAAGGCTTACTTCGACTTATGGTCACTTTGATTTACGTCTGCTTAAAGTTACTATATATCTCTGTCTCGTGGACACAGTAATATTCAAAACAGTTTCAATTTATCTATCAAACAACGCAGGTTCACCTCGACTTAAAGTGAAGCGGCTTACGTCCAATTCGATGTTAAGAATTATCCCTGTTTGCGTAAATCACAAAGTTCACGGCACCCTATGTATTAGCGTGTATGACTTATGTTCACCTCGCTAAATATCAACTCTTTTCGACGTCAAGGAATATCTGTTTTTGGTGAACTTATGGCAAATAATGAAAAATAATGAATAATCCGGTGTCATCTACAACGTGATCCGATCAGATATTTTTAAAGGAATACAAAAAATACCGCTTATCCAATCGCAAACTAGTTTGCACTTACATGTATACCGCTGTAATTTAATGACGATTATAATGACGATTTATATTGTTGTAGGTCGTTTTATTCCACAATGACACAGGCCAGGTAGTCTGTTAGAATAGATGCACCACTAACGTTGTATCCTGACTTTCGTAATCAGAAAACGTCTCTATTGTTACTCATTTCCAAGCGCAGAAAATGACTTCAAGGGAAGTATAATCAAATTCAGATATAGATTTACAATTCTATAATTAAATATTAGATCTGGAGTTCCAGTACTATATTTTACCTAGATAATAATACTTTCTTTTTGTTTGAAATGAGTAAAGTATATACTTCAGCCAGGCTGTTTGAGCAAAAAATTCAAGCAATTAAATGTATTATATATATAATTCACATGAGTTGAAAGTATTCCTAAATGTAGCTATACCACAAATCTTACACGGTTTTCTTCAAACGAAGTACGTTAGGCGCAGCTCCGCAGAAATCACGTGTGAGCTGTAGGTACGATGGTCAGTCGCATTGCAACGCGAGCATACCTCCAGACAATTAATTAGAAGACCATTGTTACTGTGTCAGACATTATAAAATAGCTATGTATTCACAGCTATGTTTCAATCTAGGGGCTTCAAATGTCAGCACATAAAATTCCAAACTGGACTGGGCCAGTGAATCAGTACCGTTTAATGGCTAAATTAAATTACGGTGGTCTTCAAAACACAGATTAACGCAAAAAGATGAACTTCCAGAGTGAGCTAGAGTAAAGCCTTTTGGTTCGAATAAGGCCTAAAGACATCAGATTAATGTGTATAGTTGTATTCCGATTATACGGGGTGTATGCAAGGCGTGTTTAGTTAGGCAAGAGATATCTGGCCTATGTTTCAGAAAAAAATAAATCCGCGTTTTGGTTCAAAGGTCAGCGTCTTTAGCTCTTCACTGTTACAAAGATGAAGTCCAGCTCTCGTGTACTCAAAAGATATCGTTCAATAAAGTAGCTAAACACCTTCACTTGCACACGGAAGAAAAACAACGTGGGTGTTTCAACATCTGCAGTCTCAAGGCACGACGGCCGGTCTGTTTGTAGACAAGATGCGTTGACTGTTCCAGAAGCGATAAGATGGCTCTCAGTGACTGCAGAACTGTGGATTGATGTCAGTATTCTGTGGAAGAGAGTTAAGCGAATAAACTTACTACAGCAAATAAGTACGAAAATGGCGCTTTTCTGCCAACAGGTCATTTATTGTTGCTGACATCTGTCTGTGCTTTTAGACGAGTGTTATATTGAGCTATAAGGAGGCATGAGATTGTAGCGTTAAATTTAAGGTACATAGCTAGTGATCAACTGCAAGTCAAAGTCAGGTATCTAAAAGTGTTTCAGACTTTAGTCAGTCGACTTTGGCACCGGTTCCAAGCCACTGGATCAGCTGAAGACAGGCATTGCTACGGGTGACCAAGCGTGGCAACAGCAACGGATGATCGCTCTTTTTGTCTTCGTCACCTACGAAACAGGTTTACATCTTCCTCACCTGCCAGTCATTTCTTCAAATGCGTCATGGTTGGAATAGACTGCATAACGCTTGACTTTGGGCGCATCGACTTCACTGAGGACTTGTCCTTACGCTTTCTATTTACTTCTTTGGGAAAACCAGCATCGTTCCTGGTTAAGTGACAGTCATTTGAGACCTGTCTGGTTTAGTTACGAATCACTGTTTTATTTGCAGTCACAGTTAACCACACAGTTCCTGTCTGCCAGCTACACTTTAACCCCTCCCTGGTCAGCCCTGGCTGCACACGAATCATACTGAGGACACGTGAGGTGAGCTGCACCGAGACGTTGCTCCAGCCAGTGCTTGTGATTTGTCCCAGGCACTCCAGGAAGAGTGATCAGCCAACGCCTAAATATTATCGTTAATCCAGAAGCAAAAGAACAACTGGTTGGGTGATCTCTACGGTATTCTTGTGTGCAATTTGAAAAATGTCACTTATTATGTTAAAAAAAGTATTAAATTGCAAAATTATGACTATGTTTGTCCTATTCTTTGACTATGTTTGTCTCTTTCAGTAGCTATGTTTTTTTTTTTTTTTTTGAAGATTAAAATACAGTGCAAATATGTTAGTTATCATGAACTTTATCGCTTTAGCATGCATTTCTTTTTAAAACCAAGAGATCTAAAACAGAGCGGAGAAAGTCGAAAGAAAAGGGGATCAACAAGTTATCTGTTTTCACCTTCCTCTTCTTTTTAAAGTCCATGCAGTGTGGCCTTGGTAGTCATGTCTATCCACAACCTTCTGCTTCTGTTTATATGCTCAAACCATTACAGTATACCAGGGCTTCTTCTTCTTCTTTCGTTTGCTTGAAATAGATTATCTATGTAGTCTATAGTATGAACTTCACTGTGTGTTGTAATTCACTCAGCGACCCGTAAAGTCCGGCTTGCACGATTGTTTCTCTTCGCCAAAAATTTTACCTTGATGAGTTGTATGTGTATATACCAGTGCTCATGTTGTTTATTAATAGGAAAACATAATATTAAATGGTTCAGTGGTTGCAAATCGCTGTCATACCTGAGGGACGGGTTGAGGATGAGCTTTCCTCTCACCAAATTCCCCTACGGCATATGCATGTAATGCCTCTGACAGTAAATATTCAGCTCCTGGCCTTCTCGTGGTGTAAAAGGGTCGGTCGTTCGATCAACAACAAAAGAAAAAAAAAAAGGTCCCCACCGGCAGGTTGAGAACCGCGGTTTAAATCAACAGGAAGGAAAAGGCAACGGGAAATATGTGCGCCTTAAAACTAGTCTGCGCCTCAAGTATGACCATAGTCTGCATGGAGGATAATATAGTCAACTGATTGCGGGCGAACGAAAGAAGAAAAAATCGCTAGGTCAGTTCTTACAATGCATCCACAATAACTATCAACACAGGCGCTACGCTGTAAAGGAACTGATGTTTGGGTACTGGAGACGGTTATAAAAAAAGTCATGAATCGTGGACATTAAGAATAGAATACATCCACATGGAGCGACAACATACATCGTGCGCTAGACTATAGTGCGTTTCAAAAGTTGGGGGCACTTAACGTTAGTCTCCCCACTCGCCGCCTGTATACTAAATAGCTTACTTCTGATTGGTAGTTCCTGAACCTCTCACCATGGCACAAGATTACGGGAGTGTTCCGCAATGACGTTGATATCGCGTGTTGTAAATTTCAGCACGCCAGCGCTTTTACACTCTAAAAACATAAAGAAACTGGCCATAACACAACCTCCCTAGAGAGTGCTGCTCTCTACGTCACAGGCATTCTCTTTCTCGGAATGAAAACGAAAATGCGAAAAAAAAAAAAAATACGCAGAAAGCAAACATAACGGGACACACACGTAACGGTTTGGGAAGTCGACAAGCCCAAAAAACTTGTGAATGAAAAGTGACCTACTCTTTGGTACAGCTGTTATAGCTTTCTTAACCAGCGAATATTTTTTAAAGATGATTATTTTGATAGCCTTTCCCTCAAACAATAAAAATTGTATTCACCTTATTCACCAGAGGCTAATGCAGGCGATGACCATTTAAGAGTGAAACACCTATGAAACGCCTGCAGTTTGATTTTTCAAAAGTTCTTGTCACTCAATTAGCTGTTAGCATGCTGACTTTACGCTGAGTGGTTTTGTGTGTGTGTGTGTGTGTGTGTCTTATGTAATCTGATTTACATAATAGATGACAGAATTATAAACTATATGTTTGTTTAGATTTATGAGAAAAAAAAATCTTACAATGACATGGATATTATCATTTTGCAAGCCACGTTTCAACATCGTACACGGAACGGTTACTGAGACACATATGTTTAAAGTTGGACAAAACTTCTGGGACCGACTATACCAGCTGGTCTTTTGTTTATTCAGAAGAGTTGTAGTTGATGATGATGATGACGCTTATGATGATAATGAGTTAAGTTGAGTTGAGCTGCGTCGAGAATTGTGACATCACAGCACTCAGGGCATTCCCATGCGTGCTCCGTCCTCATCTTCAGCAGCCAGCGCAGAGTTCCAACACTGATGATACCGGTCACAATCTAGTTATATGTCCGTCTTACCCTTCCTCTGAGTGTAATGAGCCGGCCAGACCCTCTGTGATGATAATGATGACGATGAACGTTAATTACATACTCTAAAACTACACACTCACACACACACACACACACACACACACACACACACACACAAACTCTCTAAATTTAGAATCAATGAACTAAGCAGAACTAAACAAAAACAAAAACAAAACAAATGACACACACTGAAAAAAAAAAAACTACTTGTACATGGTTCTGCTCAGAAAAGAAAGGTAATAAAATGGGAATTAATCTTTCGAAATCCCTGGAGAAAGAAACAGATAAAACACGGAATGAGATAGCATGATCTGTGTACAATAAGATTTTACAAGCATAATTTGTGGAAATAATAGATTATCGATTGTCACCAGATAATAAACTGGATATTAAATGTGCAGTGGAAAAAAAAAAAAATTTGCTAATATAATTTGGTAAACAGTAGCTCCAGAGATGCGAGGTAATTTTTGTATACCTCCACATGTGTTCAACATGCCTAACCGTATTTAATCTTCCTGATTATCATTATCCTTTTGCAGCAGTCTATTTGCAGAAAGTCGCTCACATCATGGCGTGCCGAAAAGTTTTACAGTATTTCTGTTTGGTAGCTGTGGGAGCATCGCAGCCAGAGCTCGCTACCAGCCTGAGGGTAATGGGATTGAATCCCTACCAGCAAAATATGGAGGTAAAAAAAAATAATAATAACAACCCTGGCTCACAGGTCGATCCAGCTGAAAATAGTTACCAGGCAATGTACCAGGCAATGTACCAGGCAATTTCAGAAACAAGTGCTATTTATGAGCCAGTCCTCCCAGATATGCTAATAGTTATGTGTCAGCATGTTTCCTCTTCTAGGACTATGCAACTCTAATAATTGTCATGTGACTGGTAATTTCAAAAAAAAGTCTGTTTAATACAAGATACAAATCAGATGCCACATTTCTGTAGGACAAGGAAGAAACGTTAAGAGACATCATCCTCTACTGCCCTCATTAGCCTTTTCTGAGAAGGTGCAGAACATGGGATCTATGTCAGAAGACCTAAGGATGCATGACACGTGCAGAACATGGGATCTATGTCTGAAGACCTAAGGATGAATGACACGTGCAGAACATGGGATCTTTGTCTGAAGACCTAAGGATGCATGACACGTGCAGAACATGGGATCTTTGTCTGAAGACCTAAGGATGCATGACACGTGCAGAACATGGAATCTATCTCTGAAGATCTAAGGATGCATGACACGTGCAGAACATGGGAATTTTGTCTGAAGACCTAAGGATGCATGACACGTGCAGAACATGGGATCTTTGTCTGAAGACCTAAGGATGCATGACACGTGCAGAACAAGAGATCTATGTATGAAGATCTAAGGATGCATGACACGTGCAGAACATGGGATCTATGTCTGAAGATCTAAGGATGCTTGACACGAGCAGAACATGGGATCTATGTCTGAAGATCTAAGGATGCATGACACGAGCAGAACATGGGATCTATGTCTGAAGATCTAAGGATGCATGACACGTGCAGAACATGAGATCTATGTGTGAAGATCTGAGGATGCATGACACGAGCAGAACATGGGATCTATGTCTGAAGATCTAAGGATGCATGACACGAGCAGAACATGGGATCTATGTCTGAAGATCTAAGGATGCATGACACGTGCAGAACATGGGATCTATGTATGAAGATCTAAGGATGCATGACACGTGCAGAACATGGGATCTATGTATGAAGATCTAAGGAAGCATGACACGTGCAGAACATGGGATCTATATTTGAAGATCTAAGGATGCATGACACGTGCAGAACATGGGATCTATGTCTGATGACCTAAGGATGCATGACACGTGCAGAACATGGGATCTTTGTCTGAAGACCTAAGGATGCATGACACGTGCAGAACATGGGATCTTTGTCTGAAGACCTAAGGATGCATGACACGTGCAGAACATGAGATCTTTGTATGAAGATCTA
>CAJHNH020000946.1:365000-422500 GCA_905116865.2 Candidula unifasciata | reverse complement strand
AGATTCATGTTATTTTGGTCGGTCGCAGGTCATCAGCCAGTCTTTGTTGAGTTTTGTGTAGTATCGATTCGTCAATCAATCGCTTGAGTCGGAGACCGATCGATTAAAACAATAATAATAGTTCTCGGCAGCTTATTAATTGATGTTGCGGCTGTTTTAGCAAAATGAACTGAAAACAACAATAACAACACACATACGTGGAAACAAAATAACAGTTAAACAGCAATTAGATAATAGTAACATCATCATCATCATGTAGCAGGCCCTTTGCAGAAGGTCGCTCTCATCACAGTCTGCCTGAAAGAAACTCGGTCTCTCGCCAGTTCTCCCGCCTCATGCATTTTCACATTCAAAGAGTCACCTATATCCTGTGCCCATCTTCGTGTCGGTCGGCCCCTGCCCCTCCTTCCTGGTACCATGCCTTCTGCTATAATTTTTTTCCAATCGGTCGTGGCGCTTGATACGACCAAAAAATTTCAGCTTTCGAGAAAGGATGCTGTTTATTAGCCAATCTTTCTTGATGTTCAGATCTTTTAAGATGTCAATATTTCTCATCTTCTTTGTCCAAGATATTCTGAGAATCTTTCTATAACATTTAAGCTCAAAAGCCCTATTCTCTTTCTCAAGGACTGAGAGATAGTCCACGACTCACATCCACATGTAACCACAGGGAAGATGGATGCTCTCAAAATGCTAATTTTGATCTCCTTGCTGGTGCTTAACCATAGACTTTTAATGCTGTTCAATCTTTGCATTGCTATGGCCATCCTCCTTTTAATTCTGTCGAACAGTCTCCACTGTTGTTTATTATGGATAAGAAGAACAAGCTCAGGAAAATATGAAATACTGACGCACGACGCTGGATGGCAATCATGCACTGGATTCCTTTTATTCCAGAGAATATGAAACACTGAATTGGAGAAACATGAAATACTGAATAGCATAATTATAAAATAATGATGCAGGGAGGCGCGAAATGCTGTGTAGACTGCACCAGTGACATATTTAAATTTGGAATCCTGACCGAGGAAAAAATTGAAATACTGACCCGGAAAGCAAGAAATACTAACACAGTCAATATAGGCTTCCCCCGTAGATAATTAATAAATACTGATATTGTCATACACTGAGCAGTGAAAGACATAGTACACAGTGTGTAGATAATTAAACAGCCTAGCAATCCACACTGTTTGATGTAAAGACACTGAATACTGACGTAGGCAAACACTATAAATAATATTAGATAACACTGAATAGTGACAAAGGATAGCAATAGAAACTAACAGAAGAATAAAATTTAATACTGACAGACTTACACTGATTAATGACACAAGATAGCATTCGATATTGACATAGGATAATACTGGATACTGTACAGAATAACACTGGATACTGTACAGAATAACACTGGATACTGTACAGAATAACACTGGATACTGTACAGAATAACACTGGATACTGTACAGAATAACACTGGAATCTGTACAGAATAATACTGGATACTGTACAGAATAACACTGGATACTGTACAGAATAACACTGGATACCAGACAGAATAACACTGGATACTGTACAGAATAACACTGGATACTGTACAGAATAACACTGGATACTGACATTGGATACACTGGACACTAGCACTGAATTATGCACTGGATATTGACACGAGATAACAATCGATACTGATACAAGACATCACAGAATAACGTCATAGGATCAAACTGAATACTTACACGAGATTATGCTAGTACTGACACAGAAGAACATTGAATAGTTATATAGAAAAACACGAGATATTAACATACAATAACACTGAAAAATGACGCGGTATAACAGTAGTTTTGACATGGGATAACATAAAAAACTGACATTTGATAACATCAATGCTACAGAATACCACAGAATAACAGCCAAAGACAGAACAATGTTACAACAACAACTCACGCAGGTTGGAAATCGTTTACCACTGCCATTGCTAATCATGTGATGTTTTCACTGCTAAATGTTGGTACTTATACAAACACAAATGACACAGCTAGATACTGTATTCTGACACGGCAACGATACTGTGTCATCAAATATCTATATTACTAGAAAGCAGGAAATTATAGTGTGGCCCCATTTAGATTACCTAGCATGCAAACTCTCAGAGCAACAACAACAAAAAAAAAACATGCAGAAAAATAGGCAAACTTATAAGCAGGCGGACGGACAGCCAGACAGAGAGAGAGAGAGAGAGAGAGAGAGAGAGAGAGAGAGAGAGAGAGAGAGAGAGAGAGAGACATAAATAACATTGCTGTGGTTGACTGTAGTTGCAAATAACCGCACTGTGAGTTGACTGATAACACTACAGGTAACAGAGTAAAGCTGTGTACAGGGTCTCGGCCTGATAGCAACCCCTGGCCATAATAATATAAATTATAGATAAAATAAGCGACTGAGCGCGCCCTGGCTCGGTTGCCGATCATCTGATAGACTGCGACGCCTAGCGGCACAAGCAGATTTTGACAAAAGAAGAAAGAAGATAGATAAAATAAAACACACACAGACACACACACACACACACATATATATATATATATATATATATATATATATATATATATATATATATATATATACATATTTATATGTACACACAGAGACAGACAGAGAGAGAGAGAGAGAGAGAGAGAGAGAGAGAGAGAGAGAGAGAGAGAGAGAGAGAGAGAGAGAGAGAGAGAGAGAGAGAGAGTTACCGAAAAACAAAAGATTGATTTGACATTAAAACCTAATTTTAAAAAATCATACATCGAAGATTAATCCACACAAAGGATTGAATTATGTGACCCTGGAACTTGAAAACCAGACATGTACACATGACATTGTTACACATATTGGTAAAGTGCGCTGACGAAGATTACAAACGTGTTCTTTATAATATTACAGTTGATTGTTTATGTTGATCAAGTGTTCAGTGTAAACTGTCATGGAATTTGAGCGGGGACGCTGATGTTCAGATGACTAAAATCTAGCCTGTGCACAGGTGAGCCTTGTGCCTCTATTCTTATGGGACCCCCGGCAAGGGGGTAGCTTCAGGTTGTCAGCTCTAGTTCTAATCAACGAAGTGCTTTCTTCCCAGTGAAGATCGACTTCTTCTCCTGCCTTTCTATCCCCCAATGGAGCATAGGCCCTCAACCAACTCACGCCAAGTCGTTCTATCCTTCGCCATTGCATGGAGCTCTCCACATGTCCTCCCAATCTTTCTAACCTCATTCTCCAGCTCTCTTATCCATGTGTTTTTTGGCCTTCCTTTATTCCTATGCCCCTGTGCGTTCCAATGCAAAGACATTCTAGTTATGCTGTTCTCCTGTTTTCTCAGTGTGTGCCCTATCTAACGCCAGCGTCTTTTCCTCACCTCCTGATCCACTGGAGCCTGTTTAGTTATCTCCCAAAGTTCTACATTAGTTATTCTATCATACCATTTTATTCCCTCTATTCTGCGCAGGCACCAGTTAATGAATGTCTGTAATTTATTAGTAATTGCCTTGGTTGTGAAGATCGAATAACTTCTATAAACACCAAGCAAGTAAATGAAGCACCATTGTTTAAGCCAGTGGCACATCGGGCTTATAATCTCCTTTTTCTTTTCTCGACTCCTGGAATGCAACACAGGGTCAGGATATGAAGCGATCTCTGGACTTAGCCCTTTTGTTCTCTTTGTATGTAATAATTTTCAGTGTCTTTGATATTTCTGCGGTCCATCTTCTGCGTTGTCGACTTCCGGATCTGTTACCATGGTAACTGTATAACACTGCTCCCTGTGGTGCCCTGTCTGGTGCCAATCTTGTTACGTGGCCAAACCATTTGATCTGTTGTCTATCTATAATATTCAGGATTGGTTCTGTGCTGACTCCCCTCCTAATATCATCGTTCCTATCGACTTATAACCATAGACTCATTTTTAGAACAACCATATCCGTATTCTGCGGTTAATGGGGTCAACATTACGCCGACAGCCTTTACTTCCCAAAAAAATTAACTGGTGCCCATTCTTGTAAGCAAATGCAGACAAATGACTATTTGATTCTAATAAAGACAGTAGACATGTCATGATGAGGCCTATACCGTATACGCGTGCTTTAAGTTTAGTCTCCTTGTCTGGGTCAGAACTTCCTGCTCTACACTTTCTGTCAAGCAAGTAATTTAGTTAGTCAATCAGCTTTCAAGTGAAAAGTGAATATATAAGGCAGACGTCAGTTGTGCCAAAACCAACAGTATCAGGCCAAAAGTGCCGCTCACTACCGATGCGAGCAGTTTATTACGAAAGTCGGCACTATACAAGCAAAATAAGTCAAGCCATTCAAAACTTTATCAGCCACAGGTCTTTTTTTTTCCCTTAGAGAGGGTTGAGGGAGGGGGGGGTGGGGGCGTGGGGGCGCATTTCCTAACATAAATCCATTAATTCATAAATTACCACCGATAAATAAACGTTGCGAATAAAGAGCTTTCATTGGTATGCGACACACACGAGTAATAAAACAATTACAAACAGGAAAACAAAAAATAATTGGTAACTGTTGTCTTTTTTTTTTTTTTTACAATTTCCCTCAGTGATCGATTCAAGATTATCTTTGCCTCTTTAAAGACACTGTTTTATTATATAAAACTGTCTTTGTGTTGGTAATTTAGGATGTGATGAATATTTAATTTATTATTAATAACTACCTTGTATAAATATAGTAATTTAATATAATTCTGTAGTTATGTTATTTCTATTTTAGAAAGTTGCAATTTATATTTGGAGAAAATTGTGAAATTTCCATACACTCGGATCCACTCATGAAATTTATAAAAATGGTCATAACAATTATAATGGATACTCGAAAATTAAACGATTCCCGATGGTCATTGGGCAGTGCAGAAGCCGCGGTCGCGCGTTGGATAGACCGCCTGCCTACCTTCCAAACCAAGGTCTAGGGTTTAAGCCGAGAGTGAAGCACATGTTTGTGTATTAACTTGACATTGAGCTTGCAAGGTGATCCCAAATGATCTGGATACCAGTGAATGTCATGGAAAGACAACACGAGGGAAAAATGGGTTTAGGGGGAAATGGGTTGGGGGGGGGGGGGGGGGGGGGGTCGGTTCAGCTCATTTTTTATGTTTCTAGCGGGGGGCTTTAAGAAGTTTCAATCTTGTTTAATTACGCAAAATTAAATATTGTTATCATTAGAATTGCGTGCTGAATGGCAACATCAAAATAATAATATATCTGAAACAATATGAAATGTATAAACACATGTATGGGCCTCTGTATATGGTGGCAGATGGCCTCAACCCCTCCCCTCCCAACCCACCTGGCTTAACTTAGGGTTCCGTCACTTTCCGGGGGGGGGGGGGGTGTGGGCAGGGGAGTTTGGGGAACTATACAATAACTAATATTAACTCTCAAAAATAAAATTGTACCATGATAAAGATGTAAACCTTTGAGGTTCGGGTCGGTAGGTAAGCGTCTAGCCACTTGGCCACAGAGGATGCCTCTCATGATTTGCTGTAAAAAAATAATTTGCTGTTGCTGGCAGCTGAGAAGTGTGATAAATTTCTATGTGTTAGCGTTAGCAGGTCACGATTAAAACTGAGTGGGTGTCACCTGGGTATTTTCACCTCGTCCTTTTACTGTTGGGAGTATCGCAACTAGCACCGTAGTACCACTAACTGGTAGCGTCCACACGTTACAGTTTTTGTATGAGTGCCATAAGCAGACAGCGAGCATTGCATTTTTAAAAAAAATTATTATTAATCTTCGAGGCGTACACCAAGCGGCGTATGTGTAATAAATATTAAACTAATGCATTTTTCTTTGGCGATGGAAAGTGAAAGCTGCCATTACAGCGCTACATGCCATACTATTCACTGTATATACAAGAAAAGAGAAAAAAAAAGGGGGGGGGGGGAGGTAAACAAAACAATGGAAAAAAAAGGTAGAAGATAGATATGGAGAATGAGGCTGTCCAGGAATACACAGAACAGATAACAACAGACACACTGAAAAAGCATCAAATATCCAATGATCGAGGTAACCAGAACAGCAAGAAATAGTCATCTTCTATCTCACTCGTCACCCGAAGCTGTGAAGGAGGCAGTCTAGAAGAACTAGAAGACTTAGGGCAGAATACTGTGGACAAACAAGTTTCCGCACACGGCATGCACTTTCACAGAGGTCGCCTCGCATCGAACGCGATCCACTACTCGATCGGTATACGGTGATGGGTAGATCCCGGGGTCTCTGTCACACTAACAGAAGTGAAAATTGTTAATATTTTGTTTACCACTCTCTTTCTAGTGGGTTGATAGACAATTCGGGCTGTTTCTCGCCAGAAAGTATAAAAATTGCTTCCTAACAAATTGTCTGCAACTCACTAGAATGCTTTCTGTTGGCAACATTTACACCCTTGAAAGTTCGCAATCTAAAAAATAGGATTATAAATAAAATAATAAATAAAATAGGAATAGTAATAAAATAAATAAGAATGTTAAGAAAACGTTGCTGTCGACCAGTGACTTGTAGACTAGTTCGTTCCGAAACGGCTGAGGTGACTTTAAAGGCATAATACTGTGTAATTCTCAATCAGATTGCAGTTTTGAAAAGATTCAGGAGACTTTTTTCATAAATTATACAGTTTTTAAAATCCAGAGGAGCATGTTATCGGGGTTTGAAAGCCCTCGAATGGTTACTGTAGACGCGCCCTCAAACACACACACAAACACACACACACACACACACACACACACACACACACACATACAAGCATAGTGATTACAACGTAAAGATGGGTGATTTAAAAAAAAGACGGTTTTATTGGAGATAAGCTCAGGGATGAGACATTTCCCGGTTTCAAGTGTTTTTAATTGCAGCAAGGTATCAAGGAAGGAAGATAAGC
The DNA here is from genome assembly GCA_905116865.2 of Candidula unifasciata. Lineage (NCBI taxonomy): Eukaryota > Metazoa > Mollusca > Gastropoda > Stylommatophora > Geomitridae > Candidula > Candidula unifasciata. The sequence goes on along the minus strand of CAJHNH020000946.1, from coordinate 415,580 downwards.
TCAGGGGCGAGACATTTCCCAGTTACAAGTTGTCGTGAAGTGAGCAGCCATCCTACACCATGGACGAGTCGGGATTCTGAAGTCCCCTACACTTGAACCCGTCCAGAAGGGTATATAGTCCCTTATATTGATCTATACCTTTATCTGGTAGAATATTAATTTCTAGACCTTCTAGTTGCTTTGATAAATCTTCATTTTCAAACTTGCAACTATAGTTTGGCAAATTCTGGTATTTTATTTAGAAATTCCTTTAATCCGGTTCACTCTTTAGGCAGGAATACAAGGGAGCTTCTTCTCTAGAGACGCCAGTTTGATTTTGAAAAAAGATTCTTTCGTCTGATCCCAAAGTGCCAAGACGTGTATACAGGCGCATTCAAAGTTCCATTTCTATCTTGAAAGATTTCCTCAGCTTGGGATAATACCTCTTAAGAGATCAGGCAGACGAATCACAGTCCAGCCAACAACCACCAACCCATACCATTCTATGCACCAAGCATAACCAGAAGTCCTGCCCTTTGTGTCACCACCTCAACATGGCAAGAGCGTGTTTGTGAGCTCCAGGACGAGTGGACATTTGCAGACGTCTGTGTCATCAATCTAGAGAACCAGTCTTCAAGAGCTTGGTTGAGCTCTGAGGCAGTTTTGTGACCTGACCTGTGAGAGAGACTTGTTGAGTCCCTATGCAATTCCTGTGTCCTCGATGGTGAGGTAATCAACTAGAGGCAGAGATACCTGAGTCAACTACAGTCGAATCACCAAGGACTGAGGGGAGCATCGACCTATGAACTGGGATAAGTGATCTATGAATTACCATCATGCTCTCTTCCCACAGCTCCTCGTGATTCCAGTGATGAACTCGTGTACTTTCCTCAACCTAAATCTGGCTGCTTCAATATCTGGGTTGTGTCCCTGACTCCTGAATTCCAGTCAATGAACATTCTTGAGAATCTATTCATTACTACATGTATATATATATATATATTGTACTTATTACATACATTCATTTTCATGGCTGACTTGTGTGTCTCTATTTCACCATTCTAACTGTCTAGCTTTGATAATTGTGTGAGCAATAAGTGTTATATGTGTTAACATGGTTATGATAGTAGACTATCATAACCTGGGGGCTATCTTTTTATAGTAGTGGGGGTGTCCATCCAAGTGTGCCTATGAATATTATATATTTTGTAGTGCTAAAACTTGAGTTGCCCTACTCCTGAAATAAGTTGAGCGTATATTGGCCACGCGGCATTCATTAGACCAATACGAGCCAACGACTCAACATAATTATTTCAGAGTGCTGTTGGTTCTTAAGGAGAAATCCTTAAATCAGGCACGTGACAGGAGTGATATGTGACACAAGTGTTAATTATCGCGGCAAGACATCAAGGAAGATAAGTTCAGGCACAAGACATTTCCCAGTTTCAAGTGTTTTGCATCGCAGCAAAATATCATGGAAGATATGTTCATGCACAAGTCATTTCTCAGTTTCAAGTGTTTTGCATCGCAGCAAAATATCATGGAAGATAAGTACAGGCACAAGACATTTCCCAGTTTCAAGTGTTTTGCATCGCAGCAAGATATTTAAGCACGGAATTTGAAAGAAGCTTTACAAAGTTCTTTGAATTACAAAACCTTGTAATTTTTTTGACATTTTAAGTTGGGGAAATGACTACGTGCATGGATGAACTCTGTTATAAATTATCAGAAATGATTGAAAGAGATCAAAGCTGGTACACAAATAAATAGTGAAACAGTGCCGTGACATTTAACTACGAGAAAGAGCTACTGACGGCAACTTCCTGAGTTCTGGAAATTACTGTCAGAAGATTCCTATCAATATATTCGAATGGATGAATTTTATATAACGTCATTTCTCGTTCTACATATCTATGTGAATTAGCATTCTTCACAATTAATGCGATAAAATATAACAAGAAGAACCTAATAACTACTGATCATTTAATTCATTCTTAAGAGTAACAGTTACGTCATATGATTTAGCACATGATAAAAACGTTTACGGAATACAGTGCCGAGTGTCTGGAGCGAGTCAGCTGTCTCCTGGTAAGTAAATTTTATTTTTATATATTCTTACAGGTGTGACAAATGCTAATCAAAAAGTAAAATGGACATTGAATGTTTGTAAACTATGCACCCATGCCTATAAAGTTGATCGGCAGTGATTTCTGAAATCAAAAGTAGCCCTTGGGCCTTAAGTGATTGGGCCACCCCTGCACAATAAGAAGACGATCTAGCCGAGGTACCCATGTGGTGCAGAGGCTAGCACGCTTGGCTGCTGGACGGATGTTCAAATTCCAACAGACGTTGAAATTATTTAAGTTTCTTCTTTTCTTCATACTTTCCTTTCTGAGCCGGCTCCATCTACTAGCTCCTTCTTCTCGGGCTCTTCATTCGTCTTTACTTCTTCTTCTTCTTTTTCTTCTTCAATTTAGAGGTTAGAAAAGCATTCCAAAGACGTGGCTAGATAGATGTTTCTGAAAGACGAAAAACACGATACGCTACAATAACACCCATTCAATTCCTCTGCTGGGATTTTATTACTGACATATTCCATACTTCCGGCGCAACTTTGTCGCGTGCTGCACCTCATTAGCTCATCAGCAGTATAGCGCTTAACTGGTGTAGCCGCAACAATACGGCAAAAATTGTTGGCGGACCATCTGAATTTTTACGCCAAATGCGTCCACTGTCGAAGAGCATTGATGTGAAGCATATGCCATACATTTTTAAATGTGTTATGTACGAAGACCCAAACTCCAATGACAGAGTACTAGCTAATTTGCTGCTTTCGCGTCACAGAGATGGCGACCGTACCAATATTCACAACCGAGGCTTTGTCGAGTCAGAAGCGTGGCCACGAACGTTTGTTAACAAACATCAATAACGTGACCTTTACCCGTTCCGAGCACTATTGATGACTTTGTGAAGTTATAGCACCGGCGTCTACAGAAACCTGGGACAGTGAATTGGGTGGGGTGGAGGGCTGGATGCTGATTTAGCAACCTCTGCAGGTAGTCATCGATCCAGTAGCTAGAACACGCGGGCGTGTACATGTGTACACTTGAGTGATTGTTCAGCACTAGAACAATGTTTCTCCGGTTGTCGTGTCGTCAAGATATCGGCTGTAGAGAACTGATTGCAGATAGGTTTGTGCGGGACAGAAGCGTGCAGGGGAAGAAAGACTGAGGGAGACGGGGAGTGGGCGGGAGAGAGAAAGAGAGAGATAGATTGAAAGAGACAGAGAAAGAAAGTGAGAGTTATAGAAAGAGAGAATAAGAAAAAGAGAGAAAAGATGAAAAAAAAGAAAGAAACAGAAATAGATAGAAAGAGAAAGAGAGAGAGAGAAAAAGGCAGAGATGGAGAAAGACAGATGGAGAGACTAGAATGAAGTATACTAGCAACATTATGCTGGTATTAGTTTCCGTTTGTTTTTGAGGCCGGAGATATAAGGCACGCAATTTTTTGTTATTCTAAATCCTCTAAACGGCTGTTGTCTGGGCCCTAAACATAAACCTACGGATTGAACGGGGTTACTGGGACTTGCACCTGGGGGAATCTCTTGCGAATAGTGACAAATTGTATCATCTGGTGGTTTATCGCTTGTCGTGCGGTCCTGGTGGGGTCGACCATCAGTCAGTCATATGAAGTTTTAAAGAATTATCGTTCCCTGTCAATAAGGAGATGAGGGGCAGCGGGGGAAAAGGGGTGGGTAGGGGTGAGGGGTGGGGGGGTGGGGGGTGTTTACTACCAGTACATATAGTAAAGTTATAGAGAAATTACCATAAATGTCAATTGTATGACAGTTTAAGGGAAAGACAAAGAAGGAACCTATTTTTTTTTTCTTTGTGAGCGTTGTTTTAGTTTACTTGATGCTGTGTTGTGGTGGTTAGTTGGCTTCATAGTCGTCTTTCCTTCAAAGACAATTTCCAGAAATAGTGGGTCCTGCACCCTGTGGGTCCTGCACCCTGTGGGTCCTGCCCCCTGTGGTTCCTGCCCCCTGTGGGTCCTGCCCCCTGTGGGTCCTGTCCCCTGTGGGTCCTGCCCCCTGTGGGTCCTGCACCCTGTGGGTTCTGGGGCTCCATTTGTGTCAAGAAATATTAAAGAGCAGACACACTGTAAACCCTGTATCCATTCCATCCTTAACAGTATGTCGTAAAAGGCGACACATTTTCTGTGTTACCTAAACGTCAGATTGTATATGCCTAAGAGGAACAAATAGTTTGTAGACAAACAAGCAAGATATATAAAACAGAAATTTCACATTCTGAAAAAAGACCAAAGTCCAGAAGTGGACGAATAAAACGAAATTTCTGAAGAAGAAGAAGAAGAAGAAGAAGAAGAAGAAGAAGAAGAAGAAGAAGAAGAAGAAGAAGAAGAAGAAGAAGAAGAAGAAGAAGAAGAAGAAGAAGAAGAAGAAGAAGAAGAAGAAGAAGAAGAAGAAGAAGAAGAAGAAGAAGAAGAAGAAGAAGAAGAAGAAGAAGAAGAAGAAGAAGAAGAAGAAGAAGAAGAAGAAGAAGAAGAAGAAGAAGAAGAAGAAGAAGAAGAAGAAGAAGAAAGAAGAAGAGAAGAAGAAGAAGAAGAAAAGAAGAAGAAGAAGAAGAAGAAGAAGAAGAAGAAGAAGAAAGAAGAAGAAGAAGAAGAAGAAGAAGAAGAAGAAGAAGAAGAAGAAGAAGAAGAAGAAGAAGAAGAAGAAGAAGAAGAAGAAGAAAGAAGAAGAAGAAGAAGAAGAAGAAGAAGAAGAAGAAGAAGAAGAAGAAAGAAGAAGAAGAAGAAGAAGAAGAAGAAGAAGAAGAAGAAGAAGAAGAAGAAGAAGAAGAAGAAGAAGAAGAAGAAGAAGAAGAAGAAGAAGAAGAAGAAGAAGAAGAAGAAGAAAGAAGAAGAAGAAGAAGAAGAAGAAGAAGAAGAAGAAGAAGAAGAAGAAGAAGAAGAAGAAGAAGAAGAAGAAGAAGAAGAAGAAGAAGAAGAAGAAGAAGAAGAAGAAGAAGAAGAAGAAGAAGAAGAAGAAGAAGAAGAAGAAGAAGAAGAAGAAGAAGAAGAAGAAGAAGAAGAAGAAGAAGAAGAAGAAGAAGAAGAAGAAGAAGAAGAAGAAGAAGAAGAAGAAGAAGAAGAAGAGAAGAAGAAGAAGAAGAAGAAGAAGAAGAAGAAGAAGAAGAAGAAGAAGAAGAAGAAGAAGAAGAAGAAGAAGAAGAAGAAGAAGAAGAAGAAGAAGAAGAAGAAGAAGAAGAAGAAGAAGAAGAAGAAGAAGAAGAAGAAGAAGAAAGAAGAAGAAGAAGAAGAAGAAGAAGAAGAAGAAGAAGAAGAAGAAGAAGAAGAAGAAGAAGAAGAAGAAGAAGAAGAAGAAGAAGAGAAGAAGAAGAAGAAGAAGAAGAAGAAGAAGAAGAAGAAGAAGAAGAAGAAGAAGAAGAAGAAGAAGAAGAAGAAGAAGAAGAAGAAGAAAGAAGAAGAAGAAGAAGAAGAAGAAGAAGAAGAAGAAGAAAGAAGAAGAAGAAGAAAGAAGAAGAAGAAGAAGAAGAAGAAGAAGAAGAGAAGAAGAAGAAGAAGAAGAAGAAGAAGAAGAAGAAGAAGAAGAAGAAGAAGAAGAAGAAGAAGAAGAAGAAGAAGAAGAAGAAGAGAAGAAGAAGAAGAAGAAGAAGAAAGAAGAAGAAGAAGAAGAGAAGAAGAAGAAGAAGAAGAAGAAGAAGAAGAAGAAGAAGAAGAAGAAGAAGAAGAAGAAGAAGAAGAAGAAGAAGAAGAAGAAGAAGAAGAAGAAGAAGAAGAAGAAGAAGAAGAAGAAGAAGAAGAAGAAGAAAGAAGAAGAAGAAGAAGAAGAAGAAGAAGAGAAGAAGAAGAAGAAGAAGAAGAAGAAGAAGAAGAAGAAGAAGAAGAAGAAGAAGAAGAAGAAGAAGAAGAAGAAGAAGAAGAAGAAGAAGAAGAAGAAGAAGAAGAAGAAGAAGAAGAAGAAGAAGAAGAAGAAGAAGAAGAAGAAGAAGAAGAAGAAGAAGAAGAAGAAGAAGAAGAAGAAGAAGAAGAAGAAGAAGAAGAAGAAGAAGAAGAAGAAGAAGAAGAAGAAGAAGAAGAAGAAAAGAAGAAGAAGAAGAAGAAGAAGAAGAAGAAGAAGAAGAAGAAGAAGAAGAAGAAGAAGAAGAAGAAGAAGAAGAAGAAGAAAGAAGAAGAAGAAGAAGAAGAAGAAGAAAGAAGAAGAAGAAGAAGAAGAAGAAGAAGAAGAAGAAGAAGAAGAAGAAGAAGAAGAAGAAGAAGAAGAAGAAGAAGAAGAAGAAGAAAAGAAGAAGAAGAAGAAGAAGAAAGAAGAAGAAGAAGAAGAAGAAGAAGAAGAAGAAGAAGAAGAAGAAGAAGAAGAAGAAGAAGAAGAAGAAGAAGAAGAAGAAGAAGAAGAAGAAGAAGAAGAAGAAGAAGAAGAAGAAGAAGAGAAGAAGAAGAAGAAGAAGAAGAAGAAGAAGAAGAAGAAGAAGAAGAAGAAGAAGAAGAAGAAGAAGAAGAAGAAGAAGAAGAAGAAGAAAGAAGAAGAAGAAGAAGAAGAAGAAGAAGAAGAAGAAGAAGAAGAAGAAGAAGAAGAAGAAGAGAAGAAGAAGAAGAAGAAGAAGAAGAAGAAGAAGAAGAAGAAGAAGAAGAAGAAGAAGAAGAAGAAGAAGAAGAAGAAGAAGAGAAGAAGAAGAAGAAGAAGAAGAAGAAGAAGAAGAAGAAGAAGAAGAAGAAGAAGAAGAAGAAGAAGAAGAAGAAGAAGAAGAAGAAGAAGAAGAAGAAGAAGAAGAAGAAGAAGAAGAAGAAAGAAGAAGAAGAAGAAGAAGAAGAAGAAGAAGAAGAAGAAGAAGAAGAAGAAGAAGAAGAAGAAGAAGAAGAAGAAGAAGAAGAAGAAGAAGAGAAGAAGAAGAAGAAGAAGAAAGAAGAAGAAGAAGAAGAAGAAGAAGAAGAAGAAGAAGAAGAAGAAGAAGAAGAAGAAGAAGAAGAAGAAGAAGAAGAAGAAGAAGAAGAAGAAGAAGAAGAAGAAGAAGAAGAAGAAGAAGAAGAAGAAGAAGAAAAAGAAGAAGAAGAAAAAGAAGACTGCATAGGGCAGTCTGGCATCCTAACAGGGTGAAACTAAGCACTGTATGAGACATCAATTTTTTTCGGTTCTATTCCGAATCGGGGCGATATATATTTTCCTTTAAAAGTCACTTTAGTTTTCATGTGGATAGAGCCTAAAACTGTGCCAGGTAATGACCTGGAAATAAAGGCTGGCAGCAAGATGTGATCGCATCATTTACCTAGTATCGTTTGCTCTATTTAATTGAAGAAAAACAAATATACTAAACTAGCATTACATGTTTGAAACCTAGGGCCTCGAGTCACTTTACTCTTGTGACACAAAAAGATTTTGAACAGATACGATAATAAACACCAAACATTTCTGAATGATTAAAAACAAAAAGTGCCCTAGTATTACATTTCGATGAGACCCCAGCTGTTTGCATTTAAGGGTGTAGTTCCAGAAAAATGTTGTTACTACGGGGTAAATTTAGCAGCTTTCATCATCGACGAGGTTAAGTGTCAGCAGGTTATAACAATTTCCAATTCAAAAGCTTTTAGCAGCTATGAGGTAATTTTAGCATTTTTACCATCTTTAGCAGATACGAGATAATTTATAGCTTTCAAAAGCTGACAATCTTTTAATGCGAACAATTAACATACTGACACATCTGAATCTCATATATTCTAAATTTAGACCTATGTTTTATTTATTTCTTTCAAAACATCTATCTTTTCAAATACAAATAAGCATCTCATATATATCTTCGATATTATTCTTATAAATACGAGCATCTCTTATCTGTATGAATGTAGGTATGTATTTATGTATGTCTGCATATATCTATAATATAAATATATATATATACATATATATATATATATATATATATATATATATATATATATATATATTAAACATATATATATATATATATATATATATATATATATATATATATATATATATATATATATATATATATATATATATATATATATATATACATACATGCATACAAATATTGTCAGGAGACGAATAATTTGTTAGAAAAGGGGAGGGTACCTTTAAACAGTTCCATCCGTTCTAGATCTGTCCCCTAACATATATTTTTACATAACAGCGCCTTCATTCCATGTCTGCCCTTTTAATGCTAATCGTTCTTCCATTTATAATTCCTTCTTCATCTGTTTTTTTTTTTTTTTTTTTTGTAACCCTGCTTCTTCCAGACAATAGATAATCTGCTAACACTATTATTTGGGTAATGGCTCAGATTTTATACTTGGCGGAGTTTTTGTCCACCCTATTTTCCAAATTATATTCCCACGTCACTATATGATATGATGTAAAGCCAATATTTATCTGATTATACACCCCGCCTGGTCGCTGTTAATCGATTTCTTCAGTTGGTAATTTCGTAAATGCCCAAATGCACGGGATTATATGGCCACTGCGATGTTTAGCAAATGGAAGCATAATGAATTGATAATGCACGGCATATTACAGAATTATAGGACAGACTGTTATGTCAGTTTGCCAGTTTGTTCATCGACTTTGCGACTAAAATGTTACTTGTTCCTTTCTCCTTTTCCTTCTCCGCTTCCTTCTTCGTCTAATCGCCTCCTCCTCGTCCATCTTCTTCTTCTCCTTCACATCTTCCTTCTACTTTGTCTTCTTCTTCTCCTCCTCCTCCTCCCCCTTCTTCTTGTTCTTTTCCACCTAATGTCCTGGCAAGAAATAAATGGCGGGCGTGACGTTGACCATATCGCCTTGCGAGTCACGACTGGCCTACACAAGAACAGTCTAGCACTGTTTGTCCAGTGCGTGTAAGTAGTGAAACTGTTCCTTTCCTTTTGCTGACCTATTGTTTATTATTTTGTATAGCATCTTCGTGTCGTTGTGGACATACAAGACACTCACAAGTGATCTCTACTGCTGCCCAGGTTGTTTGACGTTCCCATATTTCCCTTTTTTACTATTCTTCTGTAGGCTTCCTCAGGTAGTCACATGACACGTCTTCTTTTTCCATGTACTGTCGACGGGAGAGATAACCTTGACAAAGTGACGTGATGTATTTTGCAAACATGATCTACGGAGTTCCTTATTTGTGCACATGAGTGGCTGAAATATTTGTAGAATTCTCCGTAGAGATTTATTTTGAAAAATCGCGATTTGTTGCAATGCAAATTCACCTCGTTATAAATCAAATTCCTCCTTACAAGTTCACCGTTTTGTCAGTACAATTTACCCTTTTGCATTTCAATTGTACCCTTTCGCAGATCAAGTTTTTTACAACAGTATTTTCTTTGTCTATTAGTAAAAACAAAATTTCATATGTTAAAGTTATTGCTGGAATTGACAATGTTGTTGTATGCATATGATATAGACCTAAAATGTTAAAATTAAAAGTTCCGGCTCAAACCAGCATCAGGCGGAATGTAAAGGACAAACACTGACCTTGATTCACCTGCTCTCTCCTAGTGTAAAGTAAATTAAAGGTCCCTTTTCCCCGCCTCTAGGCGTATTGGGAATATAGGACTAGACCTATAATTGTATAGACCACTTGGCACTTGGTGGGTGATGTGGACAGTATCACGCCGGCCACCTTTACTTCCCAGAACTGCACCTGGTACCTACTAAAGGCTGAATCGACCTGGCTGTCAAGGTCATTAAAAAAATGTCGGGCCCCGTCAGGACGCGAGCCCACGACTATCCGATCCGCAAGCGAGCGCCTAACCGCCAACATCACGGCGATTTCCTCTCTTCTAGTGTGGATGCATAAATCGATCAACACAGGGTTGGAGAGGGTAAGGCAACGGAGAGCAATCAGAGGATCTTGCCGACACCAACACTTAAGAAAAATGGCAAGTCAAGAATATAATTATAAGCCGGTCCTGCCATTGCTCTGGGTGTTATTGCCAGACTGCTACTGGTATCATCGTTGACTGCTAAAGATAGGGACGGAGCAATTATGGGAATGTCCGAATTCAGTGATGTGGGTCCTACATCTGCTTAACCCAGCATTAAATGCCAAGAAATATCCTGGGTGGTAACGGTGGCGATAGGGAAGCTGACTCCATCGAGTCTCCGCTGGTCTATTAAGTAAGGCTGACTCCATCGAGTCTCCGTTGGTCTATTAAGTAAGGCTGACTCCATCGAGTCTCCGTTGGTCTATTTAGTAAGGCTGACTCAATCGAGTCTTCGTTGGTCTATTAAGTAAGGGTGACTCCATCGAGTCTCCGCTGGTCTATTGAGTGAGGCTGACTCCATTGAGTCTCCGCTTGTCTATTAAGTGAGTCTGACTTAATCGAGTCCCCACTGGTCTATTTAGGCTGACTCTATCGAGTCTCGGCTGGTCTATTAAGTGAGACTCCGTTGAGTCTTCGCTGGTTTATTAAGTGAGGCTGACTTCATCGAGTCGCCGCTGGTCTATTTAGTGAGGCTGACTCCATCGAGTCTCTTCTGGTCTATTGAGGCTGACTTCATCGAGTCTCCTCTGCTCTATTGTAGCTGACTTCATCGAGTCTCAGCTGGTCTATTAAGGGGCTTAACCTGGAAACGTAATTTGATTTCCTTGTTATTTATAGGATGAAACTGCTTCTTTTCTTCTTGTGTACACTCCGGCGGAAAGTTGTGGCACTTAGTTCTCTACTTTGATCTTGTTTCACAGCTTGAGTTTTACGTGCATCTCCGTTTTACACATTTGGCTTTTCTGCATACAAAATGTTGCTTCTTCGCCTCTCAGACATATACTCTCCGACTTCGAAAGAAACATCCCTAATAAGTTGTCTTTTACTTTATACTTCTTGGGGACACGAGCGAGGCAGTGAGCCTATTCTCTGACCCCTCCCTTTTTCTCCCAACCTTAATTCGGCCCAGAACCTAAATAAGGATACTGATTTGCAAAAGGGTGAAACAAATTTATAAGCGTGAGTTTTGATTGCCAATCCTGTATAAATCAGGACTAATAAAACACAATGTGGCCAAAGCAGAGATAGGTAATGTGATCAGTCTAAGCTCTTCTAGAAAAAAAAAAAAATCAAAAACACAACTACTGTGAACCTGCTGTCAGCGAGCCGAGGCTACCAACAGCTTCCAGTTAAATTTGTGGTCTGGTTTTTTGCACCACTTTCGTGGCCGCAGTTCTTTAATTTGCGCCAGTTCTCTGACCTAATTCTCCTTTTCTACAGGTCAGACCGCTCAATCTTTTCCCCTTTCCGAATGTGTTCATCCTGGCCTTCTGTTTATGGTGTTATCCTCTTGGCTGAGGTTCCTTCTAATTTGGCCAGACGTATCTTGTAGAAAAGCGAGCTTCTCAACATAACGTCCTTTTGGACCACCATCTATAGGTAATATGATAAAGACTTTGGGACAGTATATAGGAGCTAACCAAATATAAGAATTAGTTTGCGTTGGTTAAACATCTGTGATCCATTGGAGGTTTCAGTTGCTAACCACTCAACTGTTAAAATTTCATATTGCATGCCTATCCACAATGCAGACTGGCTGCAGTGTAACTAGGGCTTTCATTATGAATATTAAGTAGTGAGGCCTCAGTCTTAACGCTCTACCTTTGTGCCAGTCTTGACCCACCGGTGTGAGTCACGGGCAATGACAACAGCCCACAGAAGCCAGCTTCAGGCCTCAGAAATTAGATATCCAAGAAATGTGGTACAAGTGACATGAAAGGACAAAGGTCATAACCAGACAATACGTCAAGATCTTGAAACCCCTCTTGAGTCACGGGCAATGACAACAGCCCACAGAAGCCAGCTTCAGGCCTCAGAAATGAGATATCTATGAAAGGTGGTGCAAGTGACAAGAAGGGACACAGTTCGTAACCAGACAATACGTCAAGATCTTGAAACCCCTCTTGAGTCACGGGCAATGACAACAGCCCACAGAAGCCAGCTTCAGGCCTCAGAAATGAGATATCTATGAAAGGTGGTGCAAGTGACAAGAAGGGACACAGTTCGTAACCAGACAATAAGTCAAGATCTTGAAACCCCAGGCCTTACAAACTCCAGCAGATCAGTCACCGTTACGATTGTTTGGACATGTATGCTGGATGGGGATAAAATCAGCCACCAGGGCAGAAATGGGAGGGTAAGAACCAGGAAACTGGACTTTCAAACCGACCCAGGGTCCATTGGAAACACAACATCTAACAGTCCCTAACTGACAGAGGACGGCAATGGAACAAAGCCAGAAAGCATACTGCTGATGGTTAAGTGTGATTTTCTCTCTAATGAGGAACGACTAAGTAAAAAGAGGCGTCAACCTGCTGCACTGTGCAAGGTGCGACTCTCGTACTGCTTTCAGAAAACCACAACAACAGTGTCATTTTAACCGTCCGCTCAGCAAATCCAACTCTAATGCTCGTACCCAAGGATAATGAAGTGCACTCAATAACCTCTAATCCCCTTACCTGAACTGTAATTTACATCAAAAGAAATACCAGATAAGTCGGCTAAGGACAGAACACAACTAGACAAATAAAATATTCAACCACCTAAAAAATAGACTGACATCGTGTCTATTAGACAGTAACAAAAAAGAAATTGCTGATTGCACGAAGAAACAGATGTCATCCTTTTCTCAATCATAATACGAATTGATAGACGGCTACTTACGGAGACAACGCTTGTCTCGCTCACCTTTATGTACTAGTGGCAGGCCTGACTGGCGAACAATACTCACGAATATCTATTCTTTTGTCTGGGAGCTGCTTGGTGCATTGGCTCTAGACGCTCACCACTTGCCGTTAAAGTCTTGGGTTCGACACCGCACCTCGCCATGCTGGGTCTGGAGTCCCATTTTGAGGGATACAAGAATAGAAATCGACACGCTGTCCCCTTTTAAGCATGTCAAAACACAGGCGTCTGACTGAATGTTGCTGGAATGGGATTACCGTACTCAACGTACCAACGTCTATTTTAAGGATGCGTGAAGAAGGAGAAAAAACGAACAAGAAAGCAGGAGGATGAGGAGGAAGAAGAAGAAAAATAAAAATAAGAAGAAGAAGAAGAATTAAAAGAAGCAGAAGAAGAAGAAAAGGTGGAGGATAAAAGAGAGGCAGCGGAAAATGGCTAGGATAAGAAGATAAAGACGAGGGAAGAGGAAGAAGACGATGATGAGTTGGAGGAGAAGTAAAAGCAGGATGATAAAAAAAAAAAAGAGGAGAGGGGGAGGAGAAGCAGGAGAAATTTAAAAAAAAAAACTAATCCATAACGATTTTGTGTTAAAAAAAGCACAAGCTCCCGGGTCAACTCAGCCTGAATAGAAGCTACGAGGTAAAATGCTGGGCAGTACAGGGGAAAATACTAACAACATAACTCGGCGAGAGATGTTTTTAGGTTAGTTGCGTATCCTTTACAGGACGTTGCAGAACCAACCCCAGCAGCCCCTGGCTGTTGTGTGGTTTCTCTAGGAAAATTTACGTCCAGTAGTTTGTCATTGCTTCCTGGACAGTCAGCCCCCTGATACCACTGTCGAAACCAACGCAAGGCGATGGCCCGCTGCTGGGATCGAACCCGGCATCCTGGCATTGCGAAGTGTTCGCATCGACTTAGTCACATAGCTGATTCTGAGAGATGTAGGGCTACAAATCTATGGGTCTAGCAGTGTACGACAAGGGTCTCGTACTTCACTTGTTTGTTTTGTCTGAAAACAAACCAGTAGAGCCGCGACTTTCTGACTGACAGACTGACTGACTGACTGACTCACCCACTCATTCACAGACTGACTGACTGACTGACTGACTGATTGACGACTCACTGACTCATTGACGTTCCAACCTCACTATGACCGCATAACGAGCGACAAAAATCCTGTGTCACAAAGTGCCAACATTCGGGTGAGAATCACCCGGGTGTTAGTCCTAGAATCCCGTTCACTTATTAGGTTATATTTAGGGCCCCCAGACGACAGGTTTGGGGGAGGGGGGTGGCTTCAAATTAGCCCCCTAAAATATGCGTTGCATCTTAGGACGGGCAACACAGATTCGCTAGAATGTCTTTGCAGTAGAACCCATAGGGCGTAGAAATCAAGTTAAAAACAAAAACATACACACACACACACACACTAACGGAGAAGGAAGCCAGAGAGTTAGGTTAAAAAGATGGGGAGGACATGTGGAGAGCTGCATGGGATATTTAAGGACAGAACGTTCTGGCGTGAGTTGGTTGAGGGCCTATGCTCCACTGGGGGTTAAAAAGGCAGAGGAAGAAAAAGAGTGTCCTGTATTATCAAAACTATTTTGGTGTCCTTACAAACTCTATTTAGGTTTTTAAGCCCAGAATGACTGCAGTCAAATTAGAAATAAGGAAGTTATTCCATTGAACAGTGACTAAGAATTCTAACCGATGTGGCACGGGGAACAAAGACATACACGGGAACAATTGGCATCAGCCTTTATCCAAAAAAAAAAAAAAAAAACACAAGGAGAATATATCATGGCCACCGGAAACAACTAAATAATAGCGAGAACAAAATAATAATAATAATAATAATAATAATAATATCAACAATGATAATTACAATAATATTTTAAAAAATGAATAGGGTTAATGATCGTGTAGAGCAGCGGTTCTTGATCTGGGCGCCGGGTGCGTATGTCAGGGGTGCCGCGGCAATAATCGAGAAAAGTTATTTAGGAAGGCATAAAGATACTTAAAAGTTAAAATTTAAATTGTCTATCCCGGCAACTGCCGAAAACAGTTTATTGTGTGTTTCACACTTAAACATGTTTCATAGTGCATAATATGCCAACCACAACTTGCTGTTTGTTTGTTTGTTTGTTTGTTTCAGTATCCAGAAGCCAAGAGTTGTTAACCTTGGCTTGGTATTATGGATATCGCAACCTTTCGGCCTTGATTCCATTCTAAATACCGTAAATCTGGGGAAAATGTGGCTTTTCTGCCTACCACCGAGAGTGAACCCGGACCACAAGGAGTTCGTCACCCGGTCTCCGCGCAATCCGGTTAAGCCAACTACGCTAGAGAGCCGGGCTACCACAACGTGCTGAAAATTGTCCTTGTATTTATCTTGAGGTGCGACCGATCTTTTACCTGTATTTACAAGGTGCAGTCGATTTGTCCAGTCTTATTGGTCGCCTTAAAGATAAACAGGTATTACATTTGTGCTGTTTCCCCGTGTGGTTCCAGGGCCCTATCATAGGGAAAACAAGAATAGAGCCACTGCCTACCTAAAAGCATGTCGTAAGTGTCGACTAATCCTGGCATTGCGAAGTGTTCGCATCGACTTAGTCACATAGCTGATTCTGAGAGATGTAGGGCTACAAATCTATGGGTCTAGCAGTGTACGACAAGGGTCTCGTACTTCACTTGTTTGTTTTGTCTGAAAACAAACCAGTAGAGCCGCGACTTTCTGACTGACAGACTGACTGACTGACTGACTCACCCACTCATTCACAGACTGACTGACTGACTGACTGACTGATTGACGACTCACTGACTCATTGACGTTCCAACCTCACTATGACCGCATAACGAGCGACAAAAATCCTGTGTCACAAAGTGCCAACATTCGGGTGAGAATCACCCGGGTGTTAGTCCTAGAATCCCGTTCACTTATTAGGTTATATTTAGGGCCCCCAGACGACAGGTTTGGGGGAGGGGGGTGGCTTCAAATTAGCCCCCTAAAATATGCGTTGCATCTTAGGACGGGCAACACAGATTCGCTAGAATGTCTTTGCAGTAGAACCCATAGGGCGTAGAAATCAAGTTAAAAACAAAAACATACACACACACACACACTAACGGAGAAGGAAGCCAGAGAGTTAGGTTAAAAAGATGGGGAGGACATGTGGAGAGCTGCATGGGATATTTAAGGACAGAACGTTCTGGCGTGAGTTGGTTGAGGGCCTATGCTCCACTGGGGGTTAGAAAGGCAGAGGAAGAAAAAGAGTGTCCTGTATTATCAAAACTATTTTGGTGTCCTTACAAACTCTATTTAGGTTTTTAAGCCCAGAATGACTGCAGTCAAATTAGAAATAAGGAAGTTATTCCATTAAACAGTGACTAAGAATTCTAACCGATGTGGCACGGGGAACAAAGACATACACGGGAACAATTGGCATTAGCCTTTATCCAAAAAAAAAAAAAAAAACACAAGGAGAATATATCATGGCCACCGGAAACAACTAAATAATAGCGAGAACAAAATAATAATAATAATAATAATAATATCAACAATGATAATTACAATAATATTTTAAAAAATGAATAGGGTTAATGATCGTGTAGAGCAGCGGTTCTTGATCTGGGCGCCGGGTGCGTATGTCAGGGGTGCCGCGGCAATAATCGAGAAAAGTTATTTAGGAAGGCATAAAGATACTTAAAAGTTAAAATTTAAATTGTCTATCCCGGCAACTGCCGAAAACAGTTTATTGTGTGTTTCACACTTAAACATGTTTCATAGTGCATAATATGCCAACCACAACTTGCTGTTTGTTTGTTTGTTTGTTTGTTTCAGTATCCAGAAGCCAAGAGTTGTTAACCTTGGCTTGGTATTATGGATATCGCAACCTTTCGGCCTTGATTCCATTCTAAATACCGTAAATCTGGGGAAAATGTGGCTTTTCTGCCTACCACCGAGAGTGAACCCGGACCACAAGGAGTTCGTCACCCCGGTCTCCGCACAATCCGGTTAAGCCAACTACGCTAGAGAGCCGGGCTACCACAACGTGCTGAAAATTGTCCTTGTATTTATCTTGAGGTGCGACCGATCTTTTACCTGTATTTACAAGGTGCAGTCGATTTGTCCAGTCTTATTGGTCGCCTTAAAGATAAACAGGTATTACATTTGTGCTGTTTCCCCGTGTGGTTCCAGGGCCCTATCATAGGGAAAACAAGAATAGAGCCACTGCCTACCTAAAAGCATGTCGTAAGTGTCGACTAATCCTGGCATTGCGAAGTGTTCGCATCGACTTAGTCACATAGCTGATTCTGAGAGATGTAGGGCTACAAATCTATGGGTCTAGCAGTGTACGACAAGGGTCTCGTACTTCACTTGTTTGTTTTGTCTGAAAACAAACCAGTAGAGCCGCGACTTTCTGACTGACAGACTGACTGACTGACTGACTCACCCACTCATTCACAGACTGACTGACTGACTGACTGACTGATTGACGACTCACTGACTCATTGACGTTCCAACCTCACTATGACCGCATAACGAGCGACAAAAATCCTGTGTCACAAAGTGCCAACATTCGGGTGAGAATCACCCGGGTGTTAGTCCTAGAATCCCGTTCACTTATTAGGTTATATTTAGGGCCCCCAGACGACAGGTTTGGGGGAGGGGGGTGGCTTCAAATTAGCCCCCTAAAATATGCGTTGCATCTTAGGACGGGCAACACAGATTCGCTAGAATGTCTTTGCAGTAGAACCCATAGGGCGTAGAAATCAAGTTAAAAACAAAAACATACACACACACACACTAACGGAGAAGGAAGCCAGAGAGTTAGGTTAAAAAGATGGGGAGGACATGTGGAGAGCTGCATGGGATATTTAAGGACAGAACGTTCTGGCGTGAGTTGGTTGAGGGCCTATGCTCCACTGGGGGTTAGAAAGGCAGAGGAAGAAAAAGAGTGTCCTGTATTATCAAAACTATTTTGGTGTCCTTACAAACTCTATTTAGGTTTTTAAGCCCAGAATGACTGCAGTCAAATTAGAAATAAGGAAGTTATTCCATTAAACAGTGACTAAGAATTCTAACCGATGTGGCACGGGGAACAAAGACATACACGGGAACAATTGGCATCAGCCTTTATCCAAAAAAAAAAAAAAACACAAGGAGAATATATCATGGCCACCGGAAACAACTAAATAATAGCGAGAACAAAAATAATAATAATAATAATAATAATATCAACAATGATAATTACAATAATATTTTAAAAAATGAATAGGGTTAATGATCGTGTAGAGCAGCGGTTCTTGATCTGGGCGCCGGGTGCGTATGTCAGGGGTGCCGCGGCAATAATCGAGAAAAGTTATTTAGGAAGGCATAAAGATACTTAAAAGTTAAAATTTAAATTGTCTATCCCGGCAACTGCCGAAAACAGTTTATTGTGTGTTTCACACTTAAACATGTTTCATAGTGCATAATATGCCAACCACAACTTGCTGTTTGTTTGTTTGTTTGTTTGTTTCAGTATCCAGAAGCCAAGAGTTGTTAACCTTGGCTTGGTATTATGGATATCGCAACCTTTCGGCCTTGATTCCATTCTAAATACCGTAAATCTGGGGAAAATGTGGCTTTTCTGCCTACCACCGAGAGTGAACCCGGACCACAAGGAGTTCGTCACCCGGTCTCCGCGCAATCCGGTTAAGCCAACTACGCTAGAGAGCCGGGCTACCACAACGTGCTGAAAATTGTCCTTGTATTTATCTTGAGGTGCGACCGATCTTTTACCTGTATTTACAAGGTGCAGTCGATTTGTCCAGTCTTATTGGTCGCCTTAAAGATAAACAGGTATTACATTTGTGCTGTTTCCCCGTGTGGTTCCAGGGCCCTATCATAGGGAAAACAAGAATAGAGCCACTGCCTACCTAAAAGCATGTCGTAAGTGTCGACTAATTGGGAGCTTCCTGAGAGGCAAGGAACCAGCAGTCTGCACACAAATGAGTCAGATCTGTAATATGGATGTACACGCAACACTCAGGTTTTGGAACAGGACTGCAGTCCAGAAGTGGATGAACAACCAGTACTTTCCGCCAGAGTTTACAGCTGGTAAACGCGAAGAAGAAGAAGAAGAAGAAGAAGATTCGCGCTGCTATGTTTTTCTTCTTTTCCTAAATATTCATCCTGCTTTAGGCGTAGAGGTGCCGCGAATTCTTTTTTAGCCCAACAAGGGTGCGCGGCGAAAAAACGATTGAGAACCAACCGTGGAGGCAGAAAAAAATATATCAATATCGCCAACAAATGATAATTATTCAATCGCCACTTGATATAAAATGCTTATATTGGGAAACTGGCAAGAAGCGAGCTGACCCGTATCGTAAAAACGGCTTTGATTTATCAAAGGAGATACAAAACTAGTCCATTTCTATTTCAACAGGTCTGGCCACAGAAACAAAAACGACCTCTTTGTCACCACTAGAAAATCTTGCTTTGGTGATCAAACCACCCGTTTCTCTTTGGAAAATAGACTTATTCATTGTTTGTGTGTTTTGAGCCCCGCAGGTATCAGTAACCACATCTTCGTATCTTCATCTAAGCAGTATCATTATTTTTAAATGATTGGTGTGTTTTTTTTTTTTTTTTCTGTAAAACACTTTCTATTAGTATGTATTATAGTTTATTTTAAATTATTTTTTAACATAACGTTTACGATTACCATGAACATGACTCCAGTTACTTTTATCTGACCTTCTGACTGGAAACAAGTGTCAGCCTGTACATCATTGCGCTCCCAGTCTGATGATGGTCTGCTACTAAACAGTTTGCAACTGACTTTTAACCCTGAATTATGATTATTAAATTGTTATCATTACCTAAACCGCACGCCGACAAACAACTTATAATGCATTGATTTTCTGTCGGGATCGACTCTTGTCTGATCGTGACGGAAATATCGGACAGCAGGGGCGTTGGGGCACAAAAAATCTGGGGTTTGTGGGTTGAAGAAAACCAGTTACGTATTTTCTGTATTACCCTAAAGGGATCTAAGTCTTCAGTATTCCCCTAAGTATACACGCTCCCTTGTATAAAAGGCTCCTTGATTTTGTGGCCAGAGATTTTGGAGGAAAATAAATATACTCCCATTGATTAAAGACGGCGTAGCGGCTAGAGGCTCGACTGTTGATATGGAAGTCGTGGGTTTGGATCCTGACGAAGCCAGACCTTTTCTCATAAAATGAGCTTGGCTCCCACCACGACCCAGCCGTAATTGGGTACCAGGTACAGTCACAGGAAGTAAAGGCGGCCAGCGTAAAGTTGACCCTATCACCCACAAAGTGTCGATTGTCTATATAATATAGGCCTGGCCCTATATACCCACTACGTCTAAAGGCGTGGAAAAGGTCCCTTTCCTTAATATTGAATAAGACGCTTATTGTGTTCAGACTTTACGTTCTTTTAAATAAGTGAGTCTTATATTTGAGGAAATATGGTAATGTCTAATAATAATATGATAAATTGCAAATAACTATAATAGTTTACATGAAATATGTATATTTTTTTAAACTGAAGAAGATACCTTTGCGTTGCCAAGAGACGGTGTAGCTTAACCTCATTGCAAATATATTCTCTACAATTTTTCCTGGTTGGGCATCAGGTCGTATACCCCTATCGTCAACTCCTCCCCCCCCCCCCCCTCACCTCCCAGGTTGCTGCCCCCGGTACTTGAAAGTTAAAACCTACTGTCTGTTGCCATCCTGTCAAGCTAACCCGGTTAATATTTTCTTCTCCTCTACAGGGACTTTGCTGTCACAAATTGCTTCATAAAAGATGCACGCGGCATTGCTGAGGTAGTGCACAGGATGTTCATTCCTAATTGGGTCTACCTGTTCAGTGGACACATATATCGTCTGCGTAGCGAAGAGAATACAGACAGCATTGTTATTTGAACTCTTTCGTCTCCCCGTGCGGGTTCCAGATGCACACTTGTAGTGACAAACGAACAGACTAATTGCTCCCCCAAATCAGCATGCCGTAAAATCGCGACTAATAAAAATGGTGTTTGCTTCGAAGTTGAAGTGTATCTGCCTGAGAGGCGAGGAGCAAAAGCCTGCACGCATGGAATCCAGATCTATAAGATAATGTCACGCAAAAAGTTTTGGAGCAAGATTAAAGCATAGAAGTGGATGAACACTAGCATTTTTCGATGGAGCTTGCAGTTTAAGAATTTCAGTGCCGGAACATAACTGCTTTAGCTCGTTCTGTCCCTAGTAGCCGTGAATTACAACTAATAAATGTTTTATCTCAATGAGCAACAAAAGTACAGTTCTCTGATCTTTTAATGGGTACAACTGCCACTGACGACATCTAAGCTTCTTCAAAGTTTCAATGTAACGATCGGCATGCACCGTGTTTCCCTGTTCCGAGAAGTTGAGAAGAATCATAGACTTCTTATTCCAAGCCATGCAGGCCATAACTTTCCGTATAGATAGTGAACTGTTGATCTTCTTTCTTCAATATTGTGTGACGCCATTTCATTGACTGCCACTTAGATTCTGGTTAATCTTCAATTTTTTTTTTTTTTTAAGTATCCAGAAGCCATGAGTTGTTAACCCTTAGGTTTGGTACTATGGATACCGCAACACTTCGGCCTTGATTCCATGATAGATACCGTAAATCTGGGAGAAATGTGGCTTTCCTGCCTACCCCCGGGCGTGAACCCGGACCACAAGGAGTTCGTCACCCGGTCACGGTGCAATCCGGTTTAGCCAACTACGCTAGCGAGCCGGGCTAACGTTCCATAAAATCTATTCTCCTTCAGTTTCAAAATGGTGCAGGAGGTTGTTTGCTATGGGTTTCTCTGTTTCTTTATGTTTGTTAAAATTATAGGCATGCACTTTGCACACACATTAAATAATTCAGGACCTTATTGATGATCTGAACACTGTCTTTACTAATAGACAACGTGGAGTACAATTCATCGAGTTTTTTCGACGGTCAGCATGTATTTGAGGTTTGAGGTTTGAACAACAGATCAGTCTTGTCTTGTCTTGTCTTGTCCACAATTGCCTCACAGCGTAGTGGGGAGTCGCAGTTTTCTATCCTGGGCCAGGTGTGTTGCACGTGTTGTTGTTAGTCCGTGTTGCCTCAGGATCTCTGATATATTGTCTATCCATCGTACTCTCGGTATGCCTCTTGGTCTAGGGCGGTAGTGCTGTTCGTTGTATGCTCGTAGAGGCAGTTGGTCGGTTTGCATTCGCATCACAGATCAGCATCATGGCAAAAAGGGTAGTAACCCAAAGTGCTTCGTTCTTCTTCTAACTCAAGTCTAAGTCCAAAATAGTTCAGCACAGTGCACAGGCACTCTAGCACCGGCGACGATCCTAGAATACTTTGGGTAGACTATTACCTCTACATTTTAGCCCGGGCAGCACCGCTAGGCTACTCTTTTCGATTTCTAACTGCCCAGGTATCTTTTACGTGCGCAACAAAGCAAATGGGCACGGGCGACCGGTCTTGCTACCCGGAGACCAGGGGGAATTACTAAAGTCAAAGTCAACGTGAAAAAACCTACCCTTACCTGGGATTGAACCCGGAACCTCTAGCATTCGAGGCGAACACTATGCCTCGAGACTACGCAGTTTCCTGGTTAGCATATATGATATCAAATTGATTATTATTTCCTGGAGTAATTGCGACAGACGGATAGACTGTCGGCTTCGCGTCAGCCATGGATGACTGACCTACGTCAGCTTGGTCACAACGTTGTACCTGGCGTCAGATAGTGCTAACATCCACTGCTGATCTCCAACAAACATTCTTCCAAAGGTCGTTAATGGGAATTGGGGTCGTGTCTTCTAGATATTACGTTGCTTTAACCGAAGTTTGTGGATGCCAGTTTTAAAGAGTGGCGTTACCCGGTGCTGTAACAGATTGTTTATGCTATCCAGTGGAGAAGAGTTTTGATAAATCGTGCTAAATTGACAATTACACACCGGTACAGTATGTGCATAGATAAAACAAAATAGGAGGCCTGACTTTGTGACCGTACCTGGTATCTTGTGACTGGCTTCTGATCTTTTGGTTTGCACCTAAGCTGTGTAATTGCTGTGTAAAACTGCCCAAAATATCAGATTCAAGAAAACCCCAATTTAGTGGCCATTTAGAAACAAACTATTTGTGGGTGAGGAGTCTAAACATTCTCTTCCCCGCTCCTCGACCCCCCCCCCACCCCCACCCCTCAAAATGGGCACAGAATCCACAAGGGAACTATAACCGATACAATAATAATAATGCAATTAGCATAGATCGATCAAAACTGATATAATATGAATTTGAACAGATGCGAGGACAAGACGGTGATACGAGGCAGATATGGAAGAAAAGATTATATCATAACAACATGCACATTACCCTAATGACCGTTTCTATTACCGTGATGAGACCAGGGTAAATTGGGCACTTCTACGTCGAGAAGCCCAGGATAGGGATGGACATTTTTTTTCTTCAGTGAGACGGGTATAAGGTGGACAGCACCGCCTAAAGGAGATGTTTATAATTTGGAGGTTTTTCTACTTCTTCTTCTTTTTATGGTCCAAGTCGTGTAGCTTTTGTAGTCGTGTCTATCCACAATCGTAAATCTCGGGTACATTCAATCAGTTCTGATACAGATGATCTTCCATGGCGTGACAGGAAAATGCCCAGCACCTTCTCTCTCGGTCTGCCTCTGACCGTCGCCCCCCCCCCTCCCACTGTCACGATGTAATATAGTGTTCTCCCTCTTATCTCTCATAACACAATCAAACAAAGTAGAATATCTCCTTCTAATGTGAGTAATCAGTTGTCTTTGTGAGTCACTTTCTTTCAAGATATCTTCGTTGTTATGTTTCTTTAATCTGTCCATGATGTTCTCATTATTCAACTATAAAAACCACACCTTCAACGCCTTTAAAAAATCTTTCACTTGTCGCCCAACTGTCCATGATTTACTTCCATATATCAGGATAGAATATACATAGCTCTCGAGAATTGTCTTTCTCGTCTCAGTTAACAAAGAAAGACTGTGCAGAATATTCTTCATTTCGTAAAATGCGCCTTTGCTTGAGCTATTCTACATGTAACTTCTCTAGCAAACCTTCTATCTGCTGTTGTCGCCCGGCTCTCTGGCGTAGTTGGCTCAACCGGATTGCGCGGTAACCGGGTGACGAACTCCTTGTGGTCCGGGTTCCCTCCCGGGGGTAGGCAGAAAAGCCACATTTCTCCAAGATTTACGGTATTTACAATGGAATCAAGGCCGTAAGGTTGCGATATCCATAATACCGAGCCTAAGGATTAACAACTCATGGCTTCTGGGTACTAAAACAAACAAACAATCTGCTGTTGTTATCGTACCCACGTAATTAAACGTATCAACTTGCTTAAGGAGTGTCCCACAACTGTTTCTTTACTCTGAAGGATCTATATTTTCTGTTATTATCGTTTACTTCTGTTTTTCTGTCTGATCATATAAAAATATGTGGGGCAATATGCCACCTTTAACATTTAAGAGACAAATGACAAGTAATTAAAACAGATAAATCTCTAAGCATTATATTAACAGATAGTTCAGGTAACTGCTATCTTAATGGAGTGTGAATAAAGGGACAGCTAGTTGTTATTTTAATGTGGTGATAAAACGTACCACTCTGTATGACTAAAACAGCTGTATGCATACAATATACAACAGAATAATTCCCATCAAATATAGCTCCCAATTAAAAATACAAGCGTTAGAACAAACATATCGATAATTATGAGAACGAATTATCGATAAAAATGATGGTCCCGCTTCACTATAATTATCTTAAAATTGTTGTGAACATATTTTTGTTTTCACCCTCTTCTATTCGCACTGTTTAAATCTCTGCCTCATTATCGCATCGATGAAAATAAATTGCAAGACAGCAGAACTAATATTAAAAAATGTAACGGAAATACACTGATCTTTTGTGAACAAGACGAGCAGTTGAAGACCATATCTGTGGTTAGTGATTCTGATCAAAAACAGCTGTTTCATAAATAGTGTCTACGTAAAGTTCTTCTTCTTCTTTGCGTCCACCAGCTGTAAACTCTAGTGGAAAGTTTTGGTAGTTCGTCCACTTCTGGACTGCAGTCTTGTTCCAAAACGTGAGTGTTGCATCTGCATCCGTTTGACAGATCTGACACATGTGTGTGCAGACTGTTGGTTCCTTGCCTCTCAGGAGGATGTACTCTGACTTTCAAAGTAGCTCCAATTAGTCGACTGTCTTTTACGACATGCTTTTGGGTAAGCAGTGGGTCTCTTTTTGTTTTCCTTATAACAGGACCCCAGAACCAACATAGGGAGTGATGAGATATGATTATATTTGCAAAAAATGTACTTCAAGGGACATTAGGGGGTAGTCGAAGAAGAGGAGGGCAATGAGATCTGGAAATGGACAGGACTATGTTATTATACACTTTTTCATCAAGCAGAAGAGAGAGAAAAATAGCGGGTTTTATGTGCTAGTGCTTCCATCAATACACCTCCACGGCCCAAATGGGTCAAGGGTTATGTTATGCTAACTTACATAATCATAAGTGAGTGCGACTAATAACTCCAGTTCTGTGTTGGTTTACTATTCTTCCTTGGCTACCTATTCTACGTTCATGTCTGGCAACGAATTCTTTGACCTGAAGTAAACTACTTTTGAGACTTCCGGGGTAAGATGGCAGCTTTCACAGTTGTATTTTCAAAACGCTATTAATTATGCATTAGTTCGTCCATTATGTATAGGCAATGTGATGCAAAAGTACCGTGGAAGGTAAATTTTTCTCCCAAGATTTTCGCTGATGCTACAGAGTCTTGTGCTCGTGAGCTGAAACCATTTTGCAATTTGTTCTGCTTTGCATGTATTCATTCGTTTAATAGGCGAATCTACCTACTTCATTGTCTACCTCGTTACCTACATACCTGTTTGCCTGCTTACCTGCTCTATATATCTAACTGCTGCCTGCCAGCCTTCCAACCTGCCTCGCACCGAACGGACTGTATGTTAAATATATTCAAAATATACAAGTGAGTCATAGTGAACCAAGTAATGTGCATAATTAGCCATTGACTTCCGCAAAGCGGCTTTCATCTATAACCATCTTACATGCCTTTTGTGCAATGCACACTACATGACTCATTCGTTTACTGAAATACCATCCTTTCCGTGGAAAATAATTGTTTTACAGGGTTTTGGAGCGGTACCACGTCTAACCCTCTTCCTCTCTGATACGGTCTTGGGACCAGCAATGCACTGCTTTCAGTGTGATATATTAATCTGTTTGCTTCCCCATCTAAGCTTTTGTCCCTTCTGTCTCTTTTATTATTATATCCTCCTCCTCTTTTCTCTCCCCCCCCCCCCCTCTCTCTCTCTCTCTCTCTCTCTCTCTCTCTCTCTCTATATATATATATATATATATATATATATATATATATATATATATATATATATATATATAAATTACTTCCGATTGTTTAGATTGTGGAGAGGCATGATCGCTCAAGCCAGTCGATAAGGCATCTGATGATATATATATATATATATATATATATATATATATATATATATATATATATATATATATATATATATATATATATATATTTCACTCTATTTTTCGCTCTATCTTTCGCTCTTTCTTTGTCTCTCTATGTTTTTTCCACCCCAATTTCTATATATCTATATTTTTAACTCTCGCTATCTTTCTATCTCTTCTTATTTATCTCTTTATGTCTCGTTTCTTCCTCTCTCTATATTTCACACACAGAGACACACACACTCTCTCTCTCTCTTCTCTCTGACTCTCCTCAATTCTCTCATTCTTTCTCTGTGTCGGATTATTTTCCTTTTTCACTCTTACTGTTTCCTGTTCTCTCTATCTCTTTTGTCTTTCTGTATCTATCTGTCTCTCATAATATTCCTTATTCTTTTCTCATGTGTGTCTCTACTTCTCTGTCGATATTATTATCTAAGCTGATAGAAATGGCCCTGTCTAGCCTAGATTATGTTGGCTCATCTACACTGTCAGCACGCCAGCCCGCCCATTCGTTCTTCCGTTGTCAGCGTTCTTGAAGGTTATCACTAAAACTACCTATATCTGTTACCACATACCTGCAGACTACAGATATAGTGTGTGGTTGGAAGGGAGGTTCGAGAGGGTTACATTGTTATTCACCCCATTGGCACATGAGAAATATGATGCTAGGCTCTTATTTGTACAGATCAATCGATGGGTGATGTGGTAAATATCACAATGCCCTCGAGAGTGATGTGGTCAAAATCACAGTGCCCTCTATAGGCTATGTGGCCAGCATCACAATACCCTCGAGGGATGATGTGGTCAAAATCACAGTGCCCTCTATAGGCTATGTGGTCAACGTCACGATACCCTCGAGGGATGATGTGGTCAAAATCATAGTGCCCTCTACAGGCTATGTGGTCAGCATCACTATACCCTCGAGGGATGATGTGGTAAAAATCACAGTGCCTTCTATAGGCTATGTGGTCAGCATCACAATACCCTCGAGGGATGATGTGGTCAAAATGACAGTGCCCTCTATAGGCTATGTGGTCAACATCAAGATACCCTCGAGGGATGATGTGGTCAAAATCACAGTGCCCTCTATAGGCTATGTGGTCAACATCACGATACCCTCGAGGAATGATGTGGTCAAAATCACAGTGCCCTCTATAGGCTATGTGGTCAGCATCACGATACCCTCGAGGGATGATGTTGTCAAAATGGCAGCGCCCTCTATAGGCTAAGATATCAGCATCACAATACCCTCGAGGGATGATGTGGTCAAAATGACAGTGCCCTCTATAGGCTATGTGGTCAGCATCACGATACCCTCGAGGGATGATGTTGTCAAAATGACAGTGCCCTCTATAGGCTATGTGGTCAGCATCACAATACCCTCGAGGGATGATGTGGTCAAAATCACAGTGCCCTTTATAGGCTATGTGGTCAACATCACGATACCTTCGAGGGATGATGTGGTCAAAATGACAGTGCTCTCTATAGGCTATGTGGTCAGCATCACAATACCCTCGAGGGATGATGTGGTCAACATCACGATACCCTCGAGGGATGATGTGGTCAAAATGACAGTGCCCTCTATAGGCTATGTGGTCAGCATCACAATACCCTCGAGGGATGATGTGGTCAGCATCACAATACCCTCGAGGGATGATGTGGTCAACATCACCGTATAGTTTTAAACCAACCTAATATTCCCAACTAAAAGGTTAGTTCGATTCTCCTACATAAACACTGTAAGGGATGATTTCAAGAATAAGAAGGGAAAAAAAGAGTGGCGGTGGTTGGGAGGGATAAGAGAGAAATCTGGACACCACTGACATCAGCACTTATATTACAATGACAATTACACAAATTCCTAAAAGATGCAAGCAAAGAATCACGAAGACGGCAATAAAATAGGGAACACACGCGTTCTAGAAAACAAGACGAAGGAAAACATTACAACGAAATAAAGGAGAGGGTCAAAGGTCATACTGGACTCCATCCATGACATCAAAAGGATAGCAAGCTATAGAGTGGAATGCAAAGGAGGGGGGGGGGGAGGGTAGACTACCAGCCCTATGTGACATAATGACAGAACAGTACGATGATAATGATGACCCACACTCTCATCCCTGCAGTCATCCGTTTCATTCATCTGACTGTAAGTGTGTCCATCATCCAGCTACCTATTCAATCACAGATCTACTTTTTCGCCCCGTATTTACATTTTTCTATCTCGGTTAGCATCCGCTTTTCAATTTAGATAGTGCCGAAATCATCGGCTGACATCGACGTATTTGATTACCTTCAATGTTCGAATCAATAAATTTCTCATCACAGTCGTTTTCCTAAGCAGATATCCTTCGTGCTACGGCTCCAAGCTGTATCTTAACCCAAAGCCTACCTCGGTCTCACCCTCAACTCACTTTCCTTACACTCAGCCGTGCTCTAAAATTGCTTCTCGTACCGTACTGAATGAATCCTGCTAACAACGTAGCGATGTCAAACAAAAAAGAAAGAACATCTGTCTTGGAGAGGGAAAATTAAATGGTTTCTTTTTTTAACTGAATTGTTCCTTATTTTATTTACCTTTTTTTTTTTTTTTTGTATTATCTTTCTTGTTATTGCTCTGTCTTCTGTTGTTTTCTTTACCTCATATTCCTCATTCTTTCAATCCTCTTTTTTTTTATTCTAAGGTGTTTTTTTCCTTCTCCATCTTCTTCTTCTTCTTCTTCTTTCTCTTCCTCATCCTCATCCTATTCTTCTACTTTCTTCTTCTTCTTCTTGTTCTTCTTCTTCTTTTCTTCTTCTTTTCTTCTTCTTCTTCTTCTTCTTTTTCTTTTTCTGCTTCTTCTTCTTTCTACCTCTTCATCCTACTTATTCATTTTCTCGTTCTCTTTCTTCCCCATTCTCCTCTTGGAAATTCCCCCACCAATTATTGCATTTACTTTATGGTGTGCTAACATGTGCACCCATTTACCATATATCAACAAAACTATCTATCATCTCAACCGCCCATTTGTGACACTGATGGTACCGTTTTTCCATTTTTTTTTCCTTCACTTTCTAAATTTTTGACATAACGTTCTTCTTGTTATTTATATTGTCCTCCCTCTCCTTCCTCTGCTTCTTCTTCTTCTTCTCTTTTTCTTCTTTTTCTTCTTCTTCTTCTTCTTCTTCTTCTTCTTCTTCTTCTTCTTCTTCTTCTTCTTCTTCTTCTTCTTCTTCTTCTTCTTTTTCTTCTTCTTCTACGTTTTCTTCTTTTCTTCTTTTTCTGCTGCTGCTTCTTCTGCTTTGTACTTCTTTATCCCTCTTTATCAAAGGAGTTTCCGTTATTATGTTCTTCTTTAACCCAGTTATAGCAAAAAATCACTACTGACAGTTATATTTTTCCATATAATTTTATTAAAGATATCCAGATTTTCTTCCTAAGTCCTTTCTGTCTCACACAGTTTAAATAATATGAAACAATATTCCAGTTAAGGGATAGTCCACATACAATGTAACCACATCGGTTCATATCTTTTCTTCTCCAGTTTTATGTTAACTTCTGTTGTTAGACACTGAAACCAACTGAGGAACCTTAAATAAATATGATTAATAATACCTCTAACGATGAAATACTAATAAATGCTTGGATCGTTGTTTTTTGTACCAAATGAATGAACTTATCTCTTTCTATTATATATATCTTATTCTTTTTTTTTTTTTTTTTTTTTAGTATCCAGAAGCCACAAGTTGTTAACTCTTACGGTAGGTATTATGGAAATTCAACCCTTCGTCCTTGATTCCATGATAAATACCGTAAATCTGGGAGAAATGTGGCTTTTCTGCCTACCTCCGGGCGTGAACCCGGACCACAAGGAGTTCGTCACCTGGTCACCGCGCAATCTGGTTTAGCCAACTACGCTAGCGAACAGGGCTTCTTATTCTTATAACTTGCCAAAATAGCATAGGTTACTGATGAAGTAAATCGATTTTCTTAGTGACACTGGAAGATGCCTTCATGGTGTTTTTGCTAATCTCTATAATCTTCTCAACATTATCCTACTCAAACCACATATCCGTAACATTCTAATCGTTTTGTACTAATCAGCTGATTACTCACCAGTCATATGTGTAAATCAAGGTTGACTATTTGATTTATTAACAAACAAACAAACAAAAATTTACAAAGAATATCTCAGAATGACAAGACGGGCTTAGTTGCACAAACGGTATTAACGGGTTCTGTTCCTACTTTAGTGAGTAATGCTTTCGACGTGTATGTTGTTTAGTGTGTTTGTCTATCTCTCCACTTCATGTGGACCTCTTACTGCTCTTTCCTCTCCCAGATCACAAACATTACTGTTTTCTCCCTAACTCTTCCAAAATACTACGTTTCCAAACAAAACTTCTGGCCAAGAGAGACATTGGTGGAAGCCAAGCGTAGTATCAAGAAAGCCGACTGTCCAGTGGGCAATGACGAACTAGTGGACCTAAATTTGCATTGTAAACAGAAATCAAGCAACTAACCTGTCTGGGCAATCGTAGTGGACTACCTGTAAAGAAGAGGGGCTACCAGTAAGGGAGTAAGAGGAATGTGCCACTCCATTGATGTCAATTCTTGATTCATTTTATTTAATAATTCTGTTCTTTCATTCGCCACCTGTCACATACAATGTCCAGAACATTGTGAAGAGCAGCAAATACTGAGAGCACACAGAACTCTGCTGACCCAAATACTTAAAGAACAGGAGAATACATACACGCGAAAAGGACATAAATGAGGACGAGATCTCATAAACAGGAGACAGGACACAATACCACTGGATGAAGTTTATACACTGAATAAAAGGAGTACAGCCATAATTACACAGAAACATCGACAGGACAATGGGCACGGAACCTTGGTCCCGAAAATAGGACAAGAATGGAAGACCCAGATATGTTGACACGGCTAGGCACATTAAGGCACAGCTGTCACACAATTCAAACCAGTAAACTGCAAGCAAAAAAAAACAAACTCAGACCACAAATATAACTGTTCTCAGCAAGGCTGAACGTTATCACATGTGTCCCCACCATATTAACGACCACACAAGCAAACCAGTGCTGAGTGTGCCCAGTCATGAATGCACTCAATAAAAAATTACTCCCAGTAGTAAGTGCACCCTCCCCGTGTGCCTTCCAGGAAACAATTGCAGGGAAAACAAGAAGAGGCGCACTGCTCCCCACCAAGCGTGTCGTATGATTCTACTAATGTTGAGGGGGGTTCGGGGGGGGGGGGGGGCTTTATTCGAAATCGTCGTGCACCTGCCAAAGAGGTAAGGAACCAACAGTCTGCACATAAGTCAGATTTGTAAAACGGTTGTGAATGCAACCACAAGTTTAAGAATAATACTAAAGACCATAGGTGGGCAAACAACCGGAACTTTTTGAAGGAATTTACAGTCGGTAAACGCAAAGAAACAAGGAAGAAGTAAGTGCTCTTAGTACTGAGTACTTCCAGTACCGAAAGCACCTGCACATGTCATCCCTAGTTTCGTACCTGCTGACTACAGGATGGTTGGTGGGTTAGCTTGATTCTAAAAAAAAAAAACTGCAAGGCTGAGTACTCCTGCAGTTTAGCCTAGCTGTGTGGGCGGAATAATGGTCATGATGCCACAGTTATGTAAATCGGAATGGCATCAAACATTTGCAGTGGCACAGAATATTTTAACACAACTAACCACTGGTAGTTTGAATGATAGACAAACTTTTCGCGAGTGGCAGATGGCTTGCAGTTCTGACGTAGCATGCTTAGATGCACCACTAATTTTTCAAACAAACATTTTATTGCACTTTCAAAAAAAATTTTTTTTTAATGGTCATGTTGAAAATTCTGGCAAGTCGGACGGATAGGATGTGTTTTGTCACATGTCACTCGATCTATACTCCAATACTGAATACATTAAACATCCAGGAAAACATAAAAGGACTCAACAGAGACACACACACATACAAACACTCAATGACTGGACATCATAAAACTACAATGAACCTCCGCCAAAGGGTGCATAAGCATTTATTACATTCCTAACTATCTATTTTCCCCAATGTTAAGATTTAACCTAAAAGTACGCTCTATCAGGATTTTTCAGGATGTTTTCAGTTTAAACGCTACCCCAAAAAATAAGCTCTACTTAAGGTCGTCAGTTAGAATGAGAGGCTTTGGTCAGTGGTTCTACAGGGAATGGCGCCGCAAGAAATGTAGGCTAAATTCGTGTTTTAGAGTTGTCTTTATTCCAGAATAAGATGGTATGACTGTATTTTAATAAATTATGCATTCTGTGCATAAATAAATGTAGATTTTTGTATTTGAAACAAAAAAATATATAATCTGGAAATAATATATATTGCAATGTTAGATGAAAAAATGTAATATCTTCTTCTTCGCGTTCACCGGCTGTAAATTCCAGCAGAAAGTTTTGGATGTTAGTCTACCTCTGGACTTTAGTCTTATTAAACTGCCTGAGCGTTGCATGCACATCAGTTTCAGATATCTGGTTTATTTGTATGCAAAATCCTTGGTTCCTTGCTCTCAGGCAGATGTTCTAAAACTTCAAAGGATACCCCAGTTAGTCGACTCCTACGACATACTTGTTGGGGAGGCGGTGGATCTATTCTTGCTTTCCACACAGCGGGGCCTCAGTAACCAGAACCCACACAGCGGGGCCTCAGTAACCAGAACCCACACAGCGGGGCCCCAGTAACCAGAACCCACACAGTTAAACATTGATAAAATATCGGGTCTGTTTTCCGGGGGAAAACGGTAGGTAGATCTGTGTGCAAGTAGGTAGGTAGACTCGAAGGCAGTTATGAAGGTAATGGTAATTTATTAGGTAAGCAGAAGATAACTTGAATTCTTTGGACAGCTAAAAAGAGCAACCCAGATTTTTTAAAAGGGGCGAGGACTTAACAACACCTTATCACAAAAGTTGGAAAGTAACAATTTTCATTTTTTTTTTGGGGGGGGGGGGGAGAGGGGGAGGGGGAGGGGGAGGGGGGGGGGGGGGGGTGTCATGTTATGAGAAGACGGAAACGAACATGTAGATAGGATAAAGTTAGTTGCGTATCCGTCACAGGACGTTGCAGAACCCACTCCAGCATTTTGTTTAGGCTGTTGTTGTTTTTCTAGGCAAATTTTACGTTCACTAGTTTGCCACTGCTTGTGAACGGTCAGCTCTCGGTACCACTGTCGAAACCACCCCAAGACAACTACAAAGGTAGTTAGGTCGGTGGCCTGACCAGCCGAACGACTGAGCCACTATTGGGGGTAAAGTGGGCGAGTAGAAAGCTTGAAGACAGACAGTTTAAATAGACAGGTCGAAACAAAACAAAACGGATCAGCAAGAACAAAAATTAAAAAAAAAAACACCAGTCCCGCAAATGTCACACACAAAAACCGTCACTATTCTATAGAGTAATACTGCTGATTTAAACAAGGAGTGAACACATACACCCCCCCCCCTCCTCCCCCACGACCCAAGACATATTTCTGTTCGGAATGAGGGAAAAGTATCCCCTTCAACATTTGTTTTTCTTGATTCTGTTCTGTGCGCCTGTTACTGATCAGTGTGTCCCTGATTGCCACGATCAATAACCGCGGGACTCCCCATTGTCAGGGCAGAAAGCAAATTTATGTCCTTTATTGATATTGTTTACGATTACAACATTGTGGTACGGAAAGTGTAATGATGCGGACAAGTAATAACACATTGCGACCTTCTAGGTGTTATTTTTTTTTAACCCTCTCTGTCTTTTCGTGAGAAAAGAAAATAGCCATCTAAATATTTAGCCTTATCCTAGTGGCAGAAAGACACAATGTACGCGTTTACAGACCGTAATTTTTGGAGAAGAAGGAATTATAGAAAGCGACTTAAACCTTATTCTGGCCCGGCTCGCTAGCGTAGTTGGCTAAACCGGTTGACGAACTCCTTGTGGTCAAGGTTCACGCCCGGGGGTAGGCAGAAGAGCCACATTTCTCCCAGATTTACAGTATTTATCATAGAATCAAGGCCGAAAGGTTGCGATATCCATAGTACCGAGCCAAAGGGTTAACAACTCATGGCTTCTGGATACTTTTTTAAAAAAAACTTATTCTGAATTACGGAAGTGATGGAAGATTACAGAAAAATTATTTGGAAGCAGCAGAGATGTGGTTTTATTGACGAATGAGGAGAATACCCTGGATAGATTAAAAACAGTAATGGAAAATGAATTGAAAGAAACTCCTAACGAAGAGAACTCATTACCCACATCACAAACAGACTATCTATATATTTTATGTTCATGACACTAGAAGGACAAGACTGGAGTGTATTGTGACGTTGGGAAAGTTGGCGGGGAACGAAGCGATTTAGACGGAGAGAGAAGATGCTGGACAGTCTGAAATGATGGCATGGAGGTTAATCCTTGTGACAACAGATTGAGGGTACACGAGACAGGAGTCTGTTTACAGATATGACTGCCAACGCCACACGGCACAGACTATAAGAAAAAGATAGTGATTATAGCTTTTGTCTTACAGGTTTGCTTAAAACTTAAAACACGTTTTTAGTTTTGCCTCCTTCACGAATTGAACGTTGTAGGATTAGCATACTATAGATGGGAATCAAACAGGGCAGATTCAAGAAATCCTGTTCAACCGTTTAGCAATACAGCACAGTTACACTAGGGCATTGTCAAAAAGATTACGAAGTTTAGTGTGGGCCAGTTATGATTTTTTATTGCCTACTCTTCGTGAGTTTTCAGGTTCCCATGTGGGGAAAACAAGAACTCACGTAGTCTCTCCAAAAACGTAGGTGGCAAGAATTGACTAAATGGGAGCTTCCTTTAAAGTCAGAGTGCATCCCCCTAAGAGGCAAATTACCAATATTATAGCTAGGGTAACAAACTGATAATAGCAGAAGCTTGCTGTTTCATAAAGAAAAGCTAGAAAACAAAAATTGGGGCTGTTTCCTATAAGATGGCTAGAGAAGACAAGAATAATGTCGTTTCCTACAAGTTAGCTAGAGAAGCCAAGCCTAATGTTGTTTCCTGTAAGATGGCTAGAGAAGCCAAGCCTAATGTTGTTTCCTACAAGTTGGCTAGAGAAGACTAGCCTAATGTTGTTTCCTACAAGTTAGCTAGAGAAGCCAAGCCTAATGTTGTTTCCTGTAAGATGGCTAGAGAAGCCAAGCCTAATGTTGTTTCCTACAAGTTGGCTAGAGAAGACTAGCCTAATGTTGTTTCCTACAAGTTAGCTAGAGAAGCCAAGCCTAATGTTGTTTCCTACTAGATGGCTAGAGACGCCAAGCCTAATGTTGTTTCCTACAAGTTAGCTAGAGAAGCCAAGCCTAATGTTGTTTCCTGTAAGATGGCTAGAGAAGCCAAACCTAATGTTGTTTCCTACAAGTTAGCTAGAGAAGCTAAGCCTAATGTTGTTTCCTGTAAGATGACTAGAGAAGCCAAGCCTGATGTTGTTTCCTACTAGATGGCTAGAGACGCCAAGCCTAATGTTGTTTCCTACTAGATGGCTAGAGACGCCAAGCCTAATGTTGTTTCCTACAAGTTAGCTAGAGAAGCCAAGCCTAATGTTGTTTCCCGTAAGATGGCTAGAGAAGCCAAGCCTAATGTTGTTTCCTACAAGTTAGCTAGAGAAGCCAAGCCTAATGTTGTTTCCTACAAGTTAGCTAGAAAAGCCAAGCCTAATGTTGTTTCCTGTAAGATGGCTAGAGAAGCCAAGCCTAATGTTGTTTCCTACTAGATGGCTAGAGACGCCAAGCCTAATGTTGTTTCCTACAAGTTAGCTAGAGAAGCCAAGCCTAATGTTGTTTCCCGTAAGATGGCTAGAGAAGCCAAGCCTAATGTTGTTTCCTACAAGTTAGCTAGAGAAGCCAAGCCTAATGTTGTTTCCTACAAGTTAGCTAGAAAAGCCAAGCCTAATGTTGTTTCCTGTAAGATGGCTAGAGAAGCCAAGCCTAATGTTGTTTCCTACTAGATGGCTTGAGACGCCAAACCTAATGTTGTTTCCTATAAGTTAGCTAAAGAAGCCAAGCCTTATGTTGTTTCCTGTAAGATGGCTAGAGAAGCCAAGCCTAATGTTGTTTCCTACTAGATGGCTAGAGACGCCAAGCCTAATGTTGTTTCCTACAAGTTAGCTAGAGAAGCCAAGCCTAATGCTGTTTCCTGTAAGATGGCTAGAGACGTCAAGGTTTGAATTGTGTCCAACAAGATGTCTGGAAAAGACAAGATTGTGGTCTTACTGTTAAATACCATAATGGCTAGAGAAGTCAAGACTATTCTTACGGTTAAATACCATAATGGCTAAAGAAACTTAGACAAAATGAAAGTCCAAAGGTGACAAGTCGGAGCTGTATGCTGGATATTTCAATACTTCGAACCGAAGTCTGCAGTTGATACACTATATGCGCCTATATAAAGAACATTTGCGGGGTCAGAGAATTGCAGATGACAATGAGGCGATAGCGCTGGTGCACACTTGGTTACTGGGCACACCCAAAAGCTTCTACCTTGTGGGCATCCACAGTATTGTCAATGGCTGGACTACATATGTCGCAAGACAGGTAAATATGTCGAGAAATAGCACATATGACAATTGTTCTGCTGCTTGTAAAAATTAAAATGAAAACATTTTAGGGCAATTGCCTTTACGACTTTCTCTCGAACATTCCTAGCTAGCTAACTAATTAACTGAATATTAAGTGAACATAACTAGCTAAGCTGGTCGTTATCTAGCTAGCAAACTAATTAACTGAATATTAAGTGAACATAACTAGCTTAGCTCCTCGTTGTCTAACTAGCTAACTAATTAACTGAATGTAAAGTGAACATAACTAGCTAAACCCCTCGTTATCTAGCTAGTTAACTAATTAACTGAATGTAAAGTGAACATAACTAGCTAAGCTCCTCGTTATATATCTAGCTAGCTAATTGTCAGAAACCTTACTGTCTAGGGCTCGATTCCATTGGCTCTGCTATAGGCTAATGACAGGAAAACACCGTACAAACACACTCAAGCCAAACACTTGTTGCAACACACACACAATCTTTATTACCAAAGATGCAAACGAAGTGGTGATTAACCTCAGGAGGAGTAGCGCTCCTTATTCAAAACCCAGGCCGCGTCTAACTTTAAAATCGCTTAGAGGCGCCTTTACACGTTTATGAATTAAGCTCTGAGCCGCTACCACTCTCCCGTACAGTGCCAGCTCAACCCGCTATATCTCGATGCCAAAGACGTTATGGCATGCGCCAATGTGTAGGCCTAAGTGCGTCGACAGTGTTAACGCCACCAGCAAAGCATGGTCTGGCTTCTAGTTACAACTATTACTTTACATGAAACTATGAACAGAACACGTTACATCTAATCACTACGCTGGTACCTATCTTCAAGTCAAAACAAACGGTCAGTCAAAAAATCCACTCTCGTCCCACGTCCAGTTTCCTCGCAGTCCCCCAAGCAAGCGTTCAGCGTCCGGTCCAAAATGTGCACACCCGTGCGAAGTCCGCTCATGCTCGTTTCTACGTGTGTATGCACGTATTGAGTGTCACTAGGGGTCGCAGGGTACGATGACAAGATTCATCATCATCATCCTGAACTGTCCCATAGCAGGGCGAACCCTGACACTAATAAACTGAATATGAAGGGAACATAACTAGCTAAGCTCCTCGTTGGCTAGCTAGCTAACTAGCTAACTAAATCTCAAGTGAACATAACTAGCTAAACCCCTCGTTATCTAGCTAGATAACTAATTAACTGAATGTAAAGTGAACGTAACTAGCTAAGCTCGTCGTTATCTAGGTAGCTAACTAATTAAATAAATGTAAAGTGAACATAACTAGCTAAACTCCTAGTTATCTAGCTAGCTAACTAGTTAACTAAATCTTAAGTGAACATAACTAGCTAAACCCCTCGTTATCTTGATAGCTAACAAATTAACTGAATGTAAAGTGAACATAACTAGCTAAGCTCCTCGTTGTCTAGGTAGCTAGTTAATTAACTGAATATGAAGGGAACATAACTAGCTAAGCTCCTCGTTATCTAGCTAGCTAACTAGTTAACTAAATTTTAAGTGAACATAACTAGCTAAACCCCTCGTTATCTTGATACCCCTCGTTATCTTGATAGCTAACAAATTAACTGAATATAAAGTGAACCTAACTAGCTAAGCGCCTCGTTATCTAGCTAGCTAACTAGTTAACTAAATGTACAGTGAACATAACTAGCTAAGCCCCTCGTTGTCTAGCTAGCTAATTAACTGAATGTTAAGTAAACATAACTAGCTAAACCCCTCGTTATCTAGCTAACTAATTAACTGAATGTTAAGTGAACATAACTAGCTAAACCCCTCGTTATCTAGCTAATTAATTAACTGAATGTTAAGTGAACATAACTAGCTAAACCCGTTGTTATCTAGCTAACTAATTACCTGAATGTTAAGTGAGCATTACCAGCTAAACCACTGGTTTAGCTAGCTAACTAGCTGAGTGCCTGGCTGACTGAATAAATAAACATCTAACGAATTATTGACACACCAACTTATTAAGCACGTAAAAAGTAACTAAATGTTGACCGATTTGTGAAACTGTTAGCCTGTGCTGACTAACAAACTGCACATTAAACTGTCTAACTAGTCAACTAAACGGCCTACTAACTAATTACATTACTGGGTAATTGTATTTCTTACTGGTTAGTTAACTAACTGATTTAATAACTGACTGACTTATTAACTAACTAATTACATAACTAATTATCTGACACAATGATTAACCAACTGACTTTACATCAGCCGGACTGAGGGGCTATCGAACTAACAAAACTAACTAAAAAAAACTAAGTAAAATAAGTAAGTAAATGCTTGACTGACTAAGAAAATGTCTGACTACTGAACTAAATAAGTGTATCGATACATAACAATACGACAAGAGTTTACAAAAGCAAAGAAGACAGTCGTTTCAGACAGTCACAAACATGAAACTACTTACTATCAAAGTCTGTATTCCGGTGTGGCTAGATGTCATTCAAATACTCCCGAAAGGAAATTCTCCAAACACATTGAAGTTGTTCATTTGTAAAATCCAAGAAACAGATCACCGCTCTACACTGTAAGATATAGAACACAAGACCACTGACGTTTTTAGCCAAGGTAATTACTCTACTATTATAAAAGTAGCTCCAAACCTTCCTAATGCTGCGATCATTTAATACAGCCCCCTCATGTTGTGGCAACCCCCACACAATTATTTCCCTTTATTAATTTAATGAATATGTGTTTTCCTATGATCTTAGGCGACCCCTATGAAAGGGTCGCTGGAGCCCAAAAAAGATCGCGACCTGCAGACTGAGAATCGCTGTATTAGAAGGTTTGAGGTTTTGAACAACGGATCAACGCCTTGGCCCACGGATATTAAGTCCGAAGTAGCTCAGCACTGTGCGCCGGCTCTGTAGCACTGGCGAGGTCCTGAAATACTTTTGGTAGCTTTTTAAACTGCAAATGTTGCCGGAGCAGCGCCGTTATGTTCCTCTTTTCGATTTCAACTGCCAAGGGATCTTACAACAATACACACGGTTGTCAGATCTCACGACACAGAAACCTGAGGGAATTACTAGAATTACAAGCCAGATTGAAAAACTCCCAGCCCTTAACAGGGATTGAACCAGAAACCTGTAGCACTGGAGGCGGACACCGTGCATCGAGACCATTCAGCTCCCCCCCCCCCCCCCCCCCCCCCTCTTGCATTAGAATATATAATATATTTATAACCCATTATTTTATATTATAAATCAATAGAAACTCTAAACGGAAGCCGAAAAGGTCATGGTGGCTTGGAGATAACTGTTGTGGAGAATACAATTTCTGGAAAACAAGGCGGAGGAAGACCTCTGCGAACGTGGATACAAGACACTGAAGAGGCAACGGCTATAGAAGTACACAGGGCGGGCGAATTAGATAAAGAAATTACTGGGTGGAGAGCGACGTTCTGTAAAGAGCCTGCTGATCTTTTTAGTTTTTTTACCCCATCTTATTTTGGTAACGAATTCCTAAGGAGTTCGCTCGAAGTTTCTACAATATAGGGGGAGGGGAAAAAGGGGGGGGGGGGGGGAGGGAATTCGTGTTAGTGAGTGTTCGTTCAACAGTAACCCTACAATACTAAAACTGTTGCTATGTTCTAGACATGCCAAGTGTTGGTTGTTTTCAGCGTGTTTATCGTAGAATGTTCAGTATGTGTTGCTTTTTCTTGGTTCGTCGCCATGACTACAGCCTGTTTGCAGGCTGTGTTCTTCGCCTTCGCCGTGAATGTCCTTGACCTGTCATCATTCCTGCATCTAGCCCTTAAGAGAAGAAACTCCACAGGGGAGCATGTAGAGCAGGAGTCTACCAATCATCAGTAGAAGTGATCCCTCGTCCACAATTGTTTCAATCCACGAGCTCCAATACATTTTCAGAGGGTGGGCCCACCTGCGTTCATGAAGCTTAGGCTTGATCAGCTCCTGCTGCACGTATTACCTACCGGATGTTCCCGGACAGGGACAAGACGAAAATGGTGACTATGCAACAGGTACTGTGAGATTCGAAGTTTCTTTATAGTCCCTGCGGTATCCTATTGGATCAGTCGGCATACCTTGACGAACAAGTGGCAAGCTTACGGTTGGTTTATCGGACACATGTTAGACTTTGTTAGAAATTGGCAGAGGGACACCGGCAGACAATTCGGACACGATGGACTTTTAGGGATAAGACTTCTTTTCGACTAGATACCTGGATCAGCCTACCGAGGTCCGTCCCCCACGACGTTCCGTTGTGTCCAAAGCCAGCTCGGGGCTCTCTCTGCAGCCTCGCCCAGTTGTTTTAGTGATCATTTGCGCTCGTTTCCTTGCAAGCCCAGTTGTACATAGAAGTGGAGATAAGACCTCTCGCGCCTATCTCGACGGCGAAGATTCTTACTGTGTACGCTTTGTCTCTTCTCAGATCAGCCGCGAGGTCACTGTTCTTCTCGAGCTTATACATGTGACTCTCGTCCATTCGCGACTCATACGGCACTATCAGCTAAATCCGGATGAGCTGTCGTTTCTCCGCAGAGTGTAGGACTATATTGGGTCGCAGACCGGTCTTCCGGATTAAATCTGGGTACTTCTCGTGACCAGGCAGGTCAACCTTCAGTACCCAGTCCCTCGCACAGTCATTCATCGATGGAGCGTATGCGACCTTGTTGAATTTACTTGTATCAATCCGCCTAGCCTTGAGGAAGCGCACGCTGACAACGGCAGGACTGGCCCTCGCATTAGCCCCCATCATAGCTTGGTCCACAACGTCTGCTAACTCTTTCAGGACTGTGTTGTGTAAACATAAAACCTAACCATGACCGACTAGTATGTATACATCGAAACTGACGCTCTTTTTCAGCACCGTTCTTCTTCTTCTTCTTCTTTTCCTCTTCTTTCCCAAATAATACTACTACTGTTGCTGCAGCTGCCGCTGCTGCTACTACTACTAATGTTGCGTCTACTACTACAACTTATCTTCTTCATCTTCTTGTTATGGTGTGGTTTGCAGCTAGACTGCAGTTTCTGCGCATTTAATTTTTACGTTTACGATTTTAACACACATACACATACACATGCATACACACATTTCAAACACACCACACACACACCTTGTATGTTTTCAGGACCTGTAAGTAAAGCTCATAACATGAACACTGTAATAAATCTTGCATGTCCTACAAGGCAATTAAGGATGGTTGTCTTAGACTGCTATACACCCAATTAACTTTCCCTGTAAAATCAAATTTACCGTGACAAAATCAGAAATTGAGTGATTTAAGCAGTTATGAGAGGAGGAGGAGGAGGATAAGATGAAGAGGAGGAGGATAAGATGAAGAGGAGGAGGCGGAGATAAAAATAATTACAAGGGGCAAGAATAAGAAAAATAAAAGTAAGAATACAGGAGGGAAAAGCTTAGGAGCAAGAAGAGGAAGAGCTAGAAGAAAGAAGAAAGCAAAGAAGAGGAGGATGGAGAAGATGAAATATAATAGTAAAAGAAAGCTGAAGAATAGGAGCAGGAAGAGGGAAAACAGAATTTGGAAGAGGTCAAAGAGGAAGAAGAACAAAAATTCACACTGATACTTTGCCAACTACACCCAGATATAACGAACAGACAAAATTGCGTTGACTGCTTCCCTGCTGTATTTAGCGCCAAGTTCTGGTACATTATTTCGTATACTCACTTAGAATACATGTATGTAATATAATAAATAACGCTTCAGTGACAACTTAACCAATTCTTTTACATTTCAAGTGCTTTTGTTCCGAAAAAGAAGGTATGAAGCAAAAAACACACGAAATTTTCTAACAAACCTGGTGTGAAAAGATGAACAAGCCAAACAGAACGTCACACGGCAATCAGAAACATAAACTCGAAACCAGCAGATTTGTCAAATTTCGAGAAACCACTGTTTTCAAACACGGAAACACTGAAATGAATTGGGGATGACAACATGTTGTATATCGACTTCATACAGAAGGTGGGAGAGGCTTTGTGTACGGGTGTGTGAATGTGTGTGAGGAGGGAGTGGTGAGGTTGGGCGACATTTTCCTATGTCGCATGTTGCTCTCGTCATATAATCTACTCAAGTCGCCATAGTGTGGTTTGGCTGGGCATGACGTTGGTTCAGGGGGACATAACGCACAGGCGCGTACAGGAGGTTGTCAGAGGCGAGGCTTCTGGCATCGTCTGGTGGGATGAAAAGAGAAAGGGGGCACCAGTCGATAGTCTCTGTGTTGGCTACTAGTGGCGGGGCGTTGGGAAGATGGTGGCTACCTGTGAGATGTCCCACTTGTTGAAAATTGCTTTTTCGTGTAATTTCTCTATCCACACACGATTTAAATATCGGTGGGAGGAATTAAAGGTAGGGTTACCGATGTATTAGGAAATAAACAGGCAGATAGACTGGCGCCTGTGTCTCCGTCCGCACATAACTCTGTAGCTACAGAGACGTTCCTCCATTTTCCCCAAAGTATCAACTCTGGTACCCATTTCCTAGAGGCTGGGAGAGGCTGGAAACCGCCCGGTTTCGAACACCGACCGTGGCTGCAGCGTGGCGCAGCTGGATTTGAAGGCGAGCCTCTTATCGACTGTGCTAACACGGCATTTTTAATGCAACACTTATAGGGATGTGTGCTAAATAAAAGTTAATTTAAAAAAAAAAAAAGTATTTTTGTTTTGTAAAGCAGAACTTGTGTGTCTCTATGAGTTTACCTATTAAGCTTCGGGACAGAGTATGTTAAAAACAAATTACGAGTTCGTATAGGATGCACTTAAATAAAACAATTTGAGTTAAGAAGTCTGCAACTGTCAACAAGTCGTCCCCATGTGGCATGCAATCGTTCGTTATTTGAAGCCCACCTTGGCTTTTGCCCTGAATATAGCCGCGCCATAAATATGGCCTAAAAGCTGAAAGGGGTTTCTGGGACATCTCCACGGTGATCCTCATCCGCATGGTAGCACTTTGAGTCACCGGGTGTTTATCTTTTTGTGTGATGTCCTGGTGGGGTACAACAAGAGAGGGAGAGAGAGAGAGAGAGAGAGAGAGAGAGAGAGAGAGAGAGAGAGAGAGAGAGAGAGAGAGAGAGTTTGCAACAAATCTCTTGAACTGAGAAATCAATACACGTTTGGCAAGTTGCATGAGCATTGAGAAGAATTGAATTGTTGACGACATCTCGACTAGGAAACTGAAATGCTATGGTCATTTCAAACGTCGTTATTGCTTGGATTGAAACGTAATGGAGGGAACAGCATAGTTATTGTTTCATTGTTCATAATTCATTTTAGAGATAATCTTCATTGCACATCAGACATGACCATAAGTGCTCCGAT
Organism: Candidula unifasciata; assembly: GCA_905116865.2. Lineage (NCBI taxonomy): Eukaryota > Metazoa > Mollusca > Gastropoda > Stylommatophora > Geomitridae > Candidula > Candidula unifasciata. The sequence goes on along the minus strand of CAJHNH020000946.1, from coordinate 371,432 downwards.
CTCCTCCTGAGTATGTCTGCAAGTGGTTTTAGGCTAACAACTCCTATTTTGCTCTGGTTGATGTAACGATAGGTGGCTTCCGCATGGTTGTCCTGTCTCGCGGCTTTATTTGGTACACCCAGAGTATGCAGTATATTCAGTGAAAAAATCGTTTCATTGGCAAAGTTGATGAAAACAGAGCCTGGAACAAACCAGAACAAAAAAGAGCACATGCCACAGAAGATACACTGGGCTGGAAAAGTGCGTGTTGTGAAACAGCTTAGGAAGGGCCTGAATGTCTTTCAGCCGGAATGTGATACGAGCAATGTTTCTGTAAAGCAAAAGAAACCGCAATAACTGCTCTTTCTCTTCGCGGTCAATGACCGTAAATTCCAGTAAAAAGTTCTGGTTCTTCTTCCATTTCTGGACCTTAGTCTTGTTTCAGATCTTTGACATTTTCGTACACATCCACTTAACATATCTGGCTTATCTATATGTGAAATGCTGGCACCTCGCCTCTGAGGCAGATTTACTCCAACTTGGAAGCAGTTCCATGATCGTGATAATTGAGGACTGAATCGATAACTTTTGGCGTCGGTAATTATAGAAATGATCTAAGAGATTGGTCTATAAAAATATAGGTCTAAACCTCAGCAGACAACAACATGTCTCATGGCGTGGAAGAGAGTCTAAGTCGCTGGTTTTTAACCTTCCGAATGCCGTCACCCTTTAATACAGTTCCTCACGTTGTGGTGACACCCAACCATAAACATTATTTTCGTTGCTACTTCATAACGTTAGAGACTATATTCTTCCGATGGTCTTATGAGACTCCTGGGAAAGGATCGTTCGATCCTCAAAAGGCTCGCGACCCATAGATTGAAAACGGCTGTTCTAAGTGTTTACTGCGATGTTCGAGACACTAAATATAATGCCTTACTGCTACTTGGTCGACACTGCACAATGAGTGCATCGACGTCTTCAGGCGTATTGGGTATACAGGGGTAGAGCTATGTTTTATAGACCAATCAGCACAAGCTAGGTGATGTAGTCAGCATCACACCGGCCGCGTTTACTTCCAGGGACTGCACCCAGTACCCACTCAAGGCTTTGCCGACCAGGGAGTCAAGGTCATTTTTTTTTAAAGTCCAGCTTCGCCAGGGAGCGATCCCACGACCTTGCGATCCGCGACGAGCGTCTAGCCACTGCCTTTTTCTATCTGGGCATCAATACATTTGTTTGTATATTATGCACTAGCCTTATCTCCGTCACCCCATAACCTGTGTACTATGGTTCAATGGCTTTTCTAGGATTTTAACCTGCCTAATTCTAATCATTGTTAATCCTGCGAACTGTGTAAGATTCAGTGAAGATTCATTTGTTATATATTCTCATGCTATGTAATTAAATGTATATTACTTTCGAGCACGCCCCACGATTCTTTTAGCCGTACTATAAAATTACAGAAGCAGAAGCAGAAGCATTTTATTTCCTGGGGGTCAATTCAATCTTAAACTGTATGGTATCTCCTGGAAAGGAACAACCACAAACAGATCCTCTTTGCCAATAATTTGGTGTTTCGTGTTCTAGCCTGACGACCAGGAGAAGACATCCGAGTCTTGTTGTATACATCTGAGCCATTTTCGTCAGATTCATCCAGCTGCATTGATTGGCTTCTACGGGTAGTTCATCAGCTTAATGCTTGACTGCAATATTTATCAAGTTTTCAATGTCTTCCGGGACATTTCTGATCGTAGTCATGCCCTACATCAATGAGCAAAAAAGCAGCAGACATGTGTCAATCTAGATCACCTTTAAAGGCAATATTTGTTAACGACACGAAGAAGATAAAGCCCATCCATCTTGACCTACGAGCTATCTCCCATCTGTAGGCGATCACAGTATAACTGTTTTCACGGCTGAACGTCAACATTTTAACATCTAAACATCAAGGAAGATTGGCTGTTAAACAGTATAATATCTGGAAAACTGGCATCAGGCTATGCTGAGAGCGACGTTCTGTAAAGGACCTGCTACATAATCATAATACAGTTTACTTAAGTTTTGAGATTTGATCTTATTTGGTTTTTATACTAGAGGCGTTCATCCTAAAGATTGTAACCACAACGGTGAGAAATTAAACTAGAGTACCGAGGAGGACAGGGTGTAAAGTTCCCGATGTAAACTGGACTACAGCAGTATACATCGTCTGTACGTCACCACATAAACAAAGGGACATAGCTACTCCCAGTAACGACCGGCCTTTGATTATTGGAATTTTTTTCCCTGGCCACCTCCTAGACAATTTTCCCGTGTATTTTCTCCCTTTTTTCCTTCCCAAGATGATATTTTCCTTTATTTTCCTTTTCTTGGCCAGCCCCAGGTTAGGGACAAGGCTTTAGCTAGGGTGTTGAAGGGGAAGCGACAAATGAACCTGTTACTGAAGTATATTTTTGTTGTAATTAAGAGTGTGTCCTTTCTTAAGACAACGTGGAGTGGTTAGACGTTTGCTTCTGGTGTGAAGTTTTAAGGTTTGAATCCGCATATAGTAGGATTTACTTTTTCTTCTTCTTTCTTCTTTGCGTTCACCAGCTGTAAACTCTGGTGGAATGTTCTGGTTGTTCGTCCACTTCTGGACTGCAGTCCTGTTCTAGAACAAGAGTGTTGTGTGTGCATCCGTTTGAAAAAAATGACACCTTTGTGTGCAGACTGTTGGTTCCTTGCCTCTCAGGCAGATTACTATAAATGATATTTACTTCCAGATCGACCCAGCAACAACGGTTTTAAGGAAAATATCCTGCGAAGTCTTTACCTCGGAAGTATCCAAAGTTGACAGCACCGACGTTTTCTTTGAAGAAGGAGAGCATCTAGCAAAGGCGCTAGAAACCAACAACCTGTTCACAAATAAGCCAGATATAGACAACGGAGTCGGCGCTGTGGCTAAGTCGATGCGAACGCTTCGTAATGTGGGATGCTGGGTTCGATCCCAGCTGCGAGCCATACGCCTTGCATTAGTTTCGACAGTGTTATTAGAAGAGCCGACCGTCCAGTGCAAACTACTGGACGTAAATTTGCCTAGAAAAACCACACAACAACCAGGGGCTGTTGGGGTTGGTTCTGCAACATCCTGTAAAGGATGGGCCAAAAAAAAAAAAATACACAACGGATAGACTAAGCCTGCAATACCGAAGACCCGGATCAAAACAAAAGTTTAGACATAGACGACAGGCCAGGACTTTCCGCCGGTGACACGGACGACAGGCCAGGACTTTTCGCCGGTGACATGGACGACAGGCCAGGACTTTTCGCCGGTGACATAGACGACAGGCCAGGACATTTCGCCGGTGACATAGACGACAGGCCAGGACTTTTCGCCGGTGACATCGACGACAGGCCAGGACATTTCGCCGGTGACATGGACGACAGGCCAGGACTTTCCGCCGGTGACATAGACGACAGGACAAGACTTTCCGCCGGTGACATCGACGACAGGCCAGGACATTTCGCCGGTGACATGGACGACAGGCCAGGACTTTCCGCCGGTGACATAGACGACAGGACAAGACTTTCCGCCGGTGACATGGACGACAGGCCAGGACTTTCCGCCGGTTACATGGACGACAGGCCAGGACTTTCCGCCGGTGTTTACAACAGGCAGCTGCAGAGAAAAGACGACTTTTGTATTTGGCCTTTAATAATTCCATCATAACGGAGATAACATTCCCTGTATAGGAAAAAGCCATTGCACAATGTATATGCCAGGTTTTGCCCAACTTTCTTGGCCCATCGCCCCCATGTCATGAGAAGATCGCGCTTCGTTACCCCATCACACCCCTCCCCCCTCCTCCTCCTCTCCTTTCTTTGAAAATTATTTTACTCTGTATGGAAAATTCATTATCATCATTGCGATACCGAAACGCAGAAGCATTCATAATTTTCGTCATTTTCCATCCAACACAATAGGCAGAATCACCGATCCGGTGGTGCTTTTGTATCGCCCCATGCATGTCGCTAAACCGTTAAGGTTTTTTGCTTTCCCCTGTCCTCTTTCTTTCAGTCTTGCTGTTTGACACCAGCGGCATTGTTCTTTTCCTTGAAACGACATATACCTTCTGTAATTGAACAAACATAATTAACAATCGTTTTGTTTTGCATATTATTTCTTTCCATACCTTACAACATGCTGTTGTCTGTGATTATCATTTTCTTCTGTCCAGATCAACTTCATAGATTGTGTCATGAAACATGATCGATTGCAAAGACTGTGCTTCAGATAACACTGGGGGTGGGGGTGGGGGGGGGGTAGTTTAAGAGGAGGGCAAAGAAGAAAATGAAATGACATCATCAAGAAATGGCCAGGACTGAGTTATTGTGCACTTATTCAACAAGCGGATAACAAAGAAAGATGGCGGGTTTTTATGTATTAGTGCTTCCATCAATACACCTCCACGACCCTAATGGGTCAAGAGTTATGTAATGTTATTCTGTAGAAAACATTATGGTGTGCCTATGCCTCTGTGTGTGTGTGTGTGTGTGTGTGTGTGTGTGTGTGTGTGTGTGTGTGTGTGTGTGTGTGTGGTTGAGTGTTCGGTTTAAGTTTCCTAAGTGATGCTGTATTATTTTGAACTTGAGGTGGCGTGGAGGACTACTTCTGTGCATTTGAATATGACATTCTATTAAGAAAAACGATTTATTCAGAGCCTTTTCAGCTTGCTGTCCCTGCTATGTGTGAGTTTGATGCAAGCCTTCCATGCCACTACTGAGCCTGTTTCTGTGTTGCAATTGGGTTACGTACTGTAGATTCACCCCTATAGTATTTAATGGCTTCTTTACCAAAATCGTCTGTGAACTTACGTGCCTAATTATTGGAAGGATACTGATTTCTGAATATTATAAAGTGAGAAAACTCATGCTGACTCAGTCTGTTTTTTCATTTCATATTATTTTTAATAAAAAATTTTTTCCAGAATACTCACAATACTTCCATAAATGTATTGGATAAGACATCACCGTTAATTTATAGTTTTGATGCAAGTGCATTATACGCCATAATGTTGATATTTTACAATTGCATGCTTCTTTTGCAAAGTGGCTCATATTTTTCTGGACAGTTGTTTTTCTTCCCTGTCTTCTAAAAATCTACGGTTTAGTTTATGGTTTGAAAGTCTCGTAAGCTCGTCAAACTAAGTAACGGATTTTTACTGTCTACGAAATCCAGAGGACTCCAAGACATTGTTAACGTGGGTGCTTCTCGTTGTTCTGTGTGTTACTTGCAAAACCATATTTTGAACTTTGCATAGATTTCAGAAGATAGCTCCCGAGGTCTAGCGGCTAAACGCTCGGCTGTGGATCGGGAGGTCGTGGGTTCGGTTCCTGATAGGTGCTGTAATTTTTGTTGTTGCAAAAATGACCTTGGCTTGGTTTGAAAATTAGGCAATTGTTGCTTGATTTTCATCTGTTACGTTACACTGAGAAATGTACGAACAGTTGATAAGACTGCTCTCTCTCTCTCCTCTCTCTCTCTCTTTTTCTCTCTTTCTATTTCTCTCTGCTTTCTATCTCTCTGTCTCTCTCTCTCCTTTCTCTCTCTCCTTTCCCCCTCTCTCTCTCTTTCTTTCTCTCTTTCTCCTTTCTCTCTCTCTCTCTCTCTCTCTCTCTCTCTCTCTCTCACTCACTACTGCTGCTGTTTCTTTTGTTTTCAGTCAATGCTTCCCAGCTGCGATCATTTTGGAAAACACTGGTTTCAATGTTCCTCTATTTATTCTAACTACTCTTCTACGATCCCTATATGCACGTTACACACACCAGTTGAACTGGAAACATCGAACTGGGGCGAGTCGTACTCACTACATGAAGACTGGTGAACCGGTAATGAACTAGAGCGAGCAGTGCTCACTGCAAGAAGACTGGTAAACCAGCATCGAACAGGGGCGAGTAGATGCTCTCTGCAAAAAGGCTGGTGAACGAACATTGAACTGGGGCAAGCAGTGCTGACTACAGGAAGGTTGGTGAACGAACATCAAACTTGGGGGAGTAGTGCTCAGTATAGGAAGACCGGTGAACCAACATCGAACTGGGTCGAGCAGTGCTTACTACAGGAAAACAGGTAAACCAGCAATTAACTAGGGCGAGCAGTGCTCAATACTCGAGGACTAGTAAGCGAACATCGAACTAGAGTGAGCAGTGCTCACTATATGAAGGCTGGTGAACGAACGAACATCGAACTGGAGCGAGCATTGCTTACTACAAGAAGACTGGCGAAACGGCAATGAACTGATGCGAGCAGTGCTCACTACAAGAAGACTGGTAAACCAAAATCGAACTTGAGCGAGCAGTGCTCACTAAAAGAAGACTGGTGAACTACATCGAACTTAGGCGAGCAGTGCACGCTACAAAAAGGCTAGTGACCGAACATCGTACTGGGGCGAGCCGTGCTCATTACAAGAAGACTAA
>CAJHNH020000946.1:355000-360000 GCA_905116865.2 Candidula unifasciata | reverse complement strand
TTGGCTGATGACACAGATGTCCTTGAAAAAGTCTAAATGTTCCTTGTGTTTGAGAAGGTTTCACTGAAGGCCCGTCTGTGTGCCTGTGGTTGCTGTCTTTGTAACCTAATCTATCACTATAAAAAACAAGAAAGGTGACAGAATGCGCCCTTGTCGGACTTCTAACATTACAAGAAAAGTATTCTGTTTCCATGATTCCTACTTTGCGCTGGTATGCTTCATACAGTCCTTTAAATATGTTTATAACTTTATCTGGTAACACAGACAAAGCAATGATCCTCCACATCATTGTTCTGTCTAGACTTTACAAAGTCTATAAACTGTATACATAATGTAGCATTCTATTCTAAAGCTTGTTCTAAAATATTTCTGAGAGTGAATCTATAATCACAGCAGTTTCTTCCTTTTCTAAATCCTGCCTGATCTTCTAACAAAACTCTCTGTCTATTGACGTCTTTATTCTGTTGTATACAAAGTGCCTTTCCGGGTACAGACAATAATGTTATGTCTCTCCAGGTGTTGCAATGTGAGAAATCAACTTTCGTCGGTAGTATGATGATTACAGCATTTTTCCAGTCTGTTGTGACCACTTCATTTATCCATATTTTGTTCTTCTACTGTTTTCACTGAGGTGTCTGATGATGGCCTTTTTAACAACCCAGTAAAATATTTTTGCCATCTGTAAACCTTTCTTCTTTCCGTTGTGATTATTTCTCCTGTTGTGTCTCTCAGGTTTCCTTCTTTAAAGCTAAAATTTTTCCAAGAACCTTTGTTATTGTATACCATGTTCTTGTATCATCTGTCATTGCTGCTTCTTCGCTTTTTCAGCTTTGAGTTCCAAGTTTTCCTTCTTGTCTTTCTTTAAGCTTTTCTTAACTTCCATGTGTTTGGTGTTATCTGCTTTCTGTGCACCATCATTTCCAATGTGCTCTAAGCAAGGTTTTTTTGCTCTTTTTTGCATTTTTTCTTTCTTTTATCTTTGACCAAGATTCTTTAGATATCCATCCTCTCCAGCGTGTTTCTTTATACTGAGTATTTTTCTTTGCTTACACTGTTTTGATCATACCAGAAGGAAATAGCCCCTCATAGCGTAGATTGAAGTTCAGTTTCATCAAGAGATGAAGAGATTATAATTTAATTTGAACAACCGGTAGTTTTTCTTGTTGTTGTTTTTTTTTTTTTTTTTTTGTAAAAACATATAATTTTTTTAACGATAGTTGAATAACTTTGTCTGACAATTAATTAACTTAAAAAAAAAAAAACTTGTTGAAAGGTTTTAGTTCAGCCAATATACGCAGAGAGAAGCGACTGAACTCTTGCTGTGTAGGTGTAAAGCGAATGGATTAGGAAGGAGAGTAAATGTCTCTTTTCGCGAAAGGCTTCTCTCTGCTGTAGATGACAAAAGCGGAATGAAACAGCTGTTCACCCATCATCATTCAACCAGCTACCAAACATTTCGGCTACAGTGCTGGTCATTTAGCCTATTACATACAAGGTCCGACAATTAAGTAATGAGACTCATTTCATAGAAAAATTAAAATAGTCAACAGTTGAAGTAGTTGATTAAAAGTAAACCCCTTGTGCATTGATACAGCAAGGGACAAGATCTAACACACATTGGAAAGACATTTGTAGTTCTGAAGTTGTTATGGCATTTAAAGTAGATGTTACGGACCTTTCGATGCCATCAAAATCGTTGAAGAAGCGTCCTTTCAATCGTAGCTTTAATTTTTGGAACATAAAATAATCACAGGGAGAAAAATTTGGAGAATAGGGTGGAAGGCTGTGAACACAAACTTGTTTTTGGGCCAACAATTCTTGTTTTGATGATGTCTCTTGGGTACTCAACCCGCTGATGTGTTTGGTCATCAGACAACGAATGTGGTACAAACCGGCAGACAACTTTTTTCTTGCAAAAATCTTGCCTAAAATGTCATGAATGGTCTCGCTATTAGCACCAGATTCATCTGCCATCATCCTCACAGTAAAACAATGATTTTCTTATATCCGTTCTCGGACTTTTGCATTGATTTCATCATTACGAACATAAATTTAGCGCCCATGTCTAGGTGCATTTGTGATTATTTCCACACCACTTTTGCATCGTGAAAACCACCTAAACATTTGTACACGAGATAAACAATTATCCCCCGAAACTTGATGCATCAATTCAACTTTTTCAATGGAGGTTTTTCTGAGTTTCAAAAAGAATTTAATGTTACTTTTTTGCTCCTTACTGATTACGCAACAATCCCATCTGACTAAGTCAACAAAATGGCGGCTTGTTTGTTGTCTGTTTATCGAGCGGCGATGAAAAGTTACAAGATCATAGATAAATGTTGCCTCTTTAGATTCTATGCTTTGCTTCATAGATGGCATTTTTGTATTAAGTAAAAAAAAGTAAAGGACCCTTTCCACGCCTTTTAGGCGTATAGGGCATATAGGGCTAGACCTATATTTTTATAGACCAACGGCACAAGATGGGTGATGTGGTCAGCATCACGCCGGCCGCCTCTACTTCCCGGGATTGCACCCGGTACCCACTCAAGGCTGGGTCGACCTGGGAGCCAAGATCATTTTTGAAGAAAAGTCCGTCTCCGCCAGGGAGCAAACCCACGACCTTCCGATTCGCGGCGCGCGTCTAGCCGCTCTGCCACGGCGACTCCCCATTTTTGTATTAGCCATAATAAAATCAGTCTCATTACTTAACTGTCGGACCTTGTATTACATCTTAAAGTTAACTGATTCAGTGCGATCTTAAAGGTCTTTGGGCCCTTTGTGTCGCTAAACAAAATAATCACTGCTGTCTTTTTTGTTTACTAAGACACGTGATGAAAAGTGATCTGGTAAAATAAACATGCTTGAGGTTATCTGATCTGTAGATAGATGGCACATTCTTGATAGTCGCACTGCCAACCAGTGCATCTGCCCTCTTACTGCCATTCACACCAACATGACCAATGACAAAAATTGAGGTGATTTAGCTACACGCTGCCTGCTGTATCAGATGGAGCCACTGTCTTCGCATATACCCTACTTTGATCTTCTGGAGCATGCTGACTGAGAAAGCATGCATGGTGAATTTCTTAGTTTTCAGCCATTCTAGTGCTTTTTGTTACAGCCATGATTTCCATTGTCATGCTAGTGGTGGTAGAAGTAAAGGTTCCCCTGTCCTCTTTTATAACTGTTGCCCAGTTTTTTGCCGTTAAAATCCAGACAATTTACTTGTATGCTTACAACAGCTCATCAAAGCGCATTTTGACTTCAATATCTGTAGCAGAGAGAGATATTTATTGACAACAATAAAAGGGAGACAACAGTGTTAATTCTAAAGGCGATTCTTTCAATCCAGTTCTACTTGGATCGTATCCCTTGAAACATTCCACATAATATCCAACAGAAAAGAAAGAAACCTCGCAGAATCTGGATTTGGTTTGGGGTATATGTGATAAACTCACATTTTTATGGATTGCTATCATACCTCATAATTGTACTACTTATGTGATCTTTATATATATATATATATATATATATATATATATATATATATATATATATATATATATATACAGAGAGAGCAAGAGAGAGAGAGAGAGAGAGAGAGAGAGAGAGAGAGAGAGAGAGAGAGAGAGAAGAGAGAGAGATAACAGCTACATTATTTTGGCGGGAATTGTCTTGAATCTTCCTCTTCTTCTTCTCAGCGTTCACCAGCTTTAATCTTTGGCGGAAGAATTTGGTTGTTCGTCCACCTAAAGACATTAGTCTGTTCTAGAACCTGGGTGTTGAGTGCACATACGTTTTAAACATCTAACATTTTATGCAGTTTGTTATTTCCTTGCCTTAAAGGCAAATGCATTGCGACTTTGAAGAAAGCCTTCAATTATTGGACTCTTACGACATGCTTGTTGCGGAGGCAGTAGGTCTATACGTGTTTTCGCGGCAATGAAGATATTTTGAATCATCAGTCGAACTTTTGATTCCGCACTCGCTGGCCGTTGCTGCCCTTATGGTCCAATATGATTAGATCCCTACAAAGGATAGATTGTAGCTCGGGCACTGTGACCCCACTCCTCTCCTCGCAACAAATTAACCACCCTGCCACTCTTCCCCCACCCCCGGCCTCAATTCATTCAATATTATGCTCTTCAACAATGGTTACCCTGACGATAACCTTTCCCACAGAGACCTAACGCAATTATTTTTTTTTTTTAAACCGCCACACACCCCCCCCCCCCACCTTCTCCCTCCCCTATCTGTCGTAGTTTTCCCAAAGTCAAACTTCACGGGTCGCTGCGTGAATTACGAAAGACGGTCGAGTTCATACTGAGACTATGTTGCAGATATAGATAATCTGTTGAGTTAATTCAAGAATTGACATCACAGCACTTGGGGCATTCCCATGCATGCTCCGTCCTCATCTTCAGCAGCCAGCGCAGAGTTCTAATATTAATGGTACTGGTCACAATAAGTTAAAAGTCCCTCTTGCCTGTCCTCTGAAAATAAATAATAAATTTCAAGCGAACGAAAGAAGAAGAGGAAGAAAAAGTTTTCCCATGTTTTTCTCCTGTGCAACGGTCAGTTTCGGGAAGACCCATGTGGTAGTTGACCGGAAGCACCTGAGAAGTGCAGTGTAGGTTGTCCAGACCTATGCATACCATCTTGTGATTTCCGTCATCATGTTTCAGAGAAACAATGTTCGCAGTAGGCACAGTTAGTTCTCGGTTGATGTTCTGTCATGGCCTGTTCTTCCACAAACGATGAATCAAACAAGGTGAGTGTTTATGTGCTTTTCTTGGACTATTGTTATTCTATGTTTCGTTGGTGACTTGTCTTGTCTTGTCTTGTCTTGTCCACAATTGCCTCACAGCGTAGTGGGGAGTCGCAGTTTTCTATCCTGGGCCAGGTGTGTTGCACGTGTTGCTTCAGGATCTCTGATATATTGTCTATCCATCGTACTCTCGGTCTGCCTCTTGCTCTAGGGCAGTAGTGCTGTTCGTTGT
>CAJHNH020000946.1:322500-347500 GCA_905116865.2 Candidula unifasciata | reverse complement strand
AATAAAGTTTATCTCATGGTTTAAGTAGGAAAATGTCATCAGTTAGTTGACTAAGGCTTTTATTTAATAATAATAATAATAAAAAAGAAATCCTAAACAACAGTAGTTTTTTTTTTTTTTTTTTTTTTTTTGAGTTTTATTTTTTTTTCAGAACATTTTGTAGTCGTTTCCTACACTCTATATAAACTTCCTACATGCTGCAGTAGTTGTTTGCTACATTCTATAGTGGGTTTTTTTCTACGTGCTGTCATCGTATATTCTGTATTATGCAGTCATGTTTGCTACGTGCCATAGTCGTGCGCATTCTATAGTTGTGTTTTCTACTTCTGTATTTTCTGCAGTCAAGTTTTCTACAAGCTATAGTGGTATTCTCTCTATGCTATAGTGGTGTTCTCTATACGCTATAGTCGTGTTTGCTACATACTATGGTCGCCTTCTCTCTAAGCTATAGTCGTATTCTCTCTACCACATAGTGGTGTTTGCTACATACTATGGTCGTGTTTTCTTCAAGCTATAGTCGTACTCTCTACGCTATAGTCGTGTTTGCTACACACTAAGGTCGTGTTTACTACATTCTATAGTCGTGTTTACTACATTTTATAGTCGTGTTTGCTACATACTATAGTCGTGTTTGCTACATACTATAGTCGTGTTTGCTACATACTATAGTCGTGTTTACTACATTCTATAGTCGTGTTTGCTACATACTATAGTCGTGTTTACTACATACTATAGTCGTGTTTGCTACATACTATAGACGTGTTTGCAATATACTGTAGTCGTGTTTGCTACACACTATAGTCGTGTTTGCTACATACTATAGTCGTGTTTGCAATATACTGCAGTCGTGTTTGCTACATACTATAGTGGTATTCTATCCACGCTACAGCGGTCTATGCTACATCCTGACAGTCACATCTTCATGTAACGAATGTCCTTGACTTTCTCGTTTGCCAGGTGTTCAGGTCAAGTCAGCTGTTCTCGACGCCCAAAGTTTCCGTGTCAGCGTCAAGAGCCTGGTCAGGAAACTGTCGGATACCACCTCACAGAACAGGTGTTTTAGGGACCCTAAAGGTGCGATTGATCAGTTAGAGAGAGAGAGAGAGAGAGAGAGAGAGAGAGAGAGAAGGAGAGAGAGAAGGAGAGAGAGAGAGAGAGTAGTGAAATTAAAGAGTTGGTAGTTTGGCATGAATAGCCTGGGCAAAAATCTATCTAATTCCACCACATAGAACAGGTGTTTTAGAAATCCTAAACATTGGATAGACTGAGCAAGAGAGAGAGAGAGAGAGAGAGAGAGAGAGAGAGAGAGAGAGAGAGAGAGAGAGAGAGAGAGAGATCTTGGGTAGGAAATTGTCTGATACCACCTCACAAAACCGACTGATGATGTTTTAGAGACCCTAAAGGTAGGATAGAGTGAGACAAACAAAGTTAGCGAGGTAGCGAGGGAGAGAGAGAGAGAGAGAGAGAGAGAGAGAGAGAGAGAGAGAGAGAGAGAGAGAGAGAGAGAGAAAGAGATTGTATGAGGGATATACAAAACAACATGTGCAGTGCTATCACAATATACGGATGTCTTCCATAAATGTGTACACTTTTTGTTGGTACCTTACCGTCTTTCCAGACGAAAGTTTATTTGCTATAAAGAGGTGCTATAAGGAGGTGCTATAAGGAGGTGTGGAAAATACAACCTATGGCGGTGGCGAATGTGACTTGCACAGCCGGCAAGCGACAAGATCACTTTTCCATAGTGGCTGTGTGGGAATTAGGGACCATTTTTGTCATTGCAGGTTGTGTTTCTTCTCAGCTTAGTTCGTAGTCTATCTGTGTGTTTCTTCTCAGCTTAGCTCGTAGTCTATCTGTGTGTTTCTTCTCAGCTTAGCTCGTAGTCTATCTGTGTGTTTCTTCTCAGCTTAGCTCGTAGTCTATCTGTGTGTTTCTTCTCTACTTAGCTCGTAGTCTGTCTGTGTGTTTCTTCTCAGCTTAGCTCGTAGTCTATCTGTGTGTTTCTTCTCAGCTTAGCTCGTAGTCTATCTGTGTGTTTCTTCTCAACTTAGCTCGTAGTCTGTCTGTGTGTTTCTTCTCAGCTTAGCTCGTAGTCTATCTGTGTGTTTCTTCTCAGCTTAGCTCGTAGTCTGTCTGTGTGTTTCTTCTCAGCTTAGCTCGTAGTCTGTCTGTGTGTTTCTTTTCTTCTCAGCTTAGCTCGTAATCTGTCTGTGTGTTTCTTCTCAGCTTAGCTCGTAGTCTATCTGTGTGTTTCTTCTCAACTTAGCTCGTAGTCTATCTGTGTGTTTCTTCTCAACTTAGCTCGTAGTCTCTCTGTGTGTTTCTTCTCAGCTTAGCTCGTAGTCTGCTGTGTGTTTCTTCTCAGCTTAGCTCGTAGTCTATCTGTGTGTTTCTTCTCAACTTAGCTCGTAGTCTATCTGTGTGTTTCTTCTCAACTTAGCTCGTAGTCTGTCTGTGTGTTTCTTCTCAGCTTAGCTCGTAGTCTGTCTGTGTGTTTCTTCTCAGCTTAGCTCGTAGTCTATCTGTGTGTTTCTTCTCAACTTAGCTCGTAGTCTATCTGTGTGTTTCTTCTCAACTTAGCTCGTAGTCTCTCTGTGTGTTTCTTCTCAGCTTAGCTCGTAGTCTGTCTGTGTGTTTCTTCTCAGCTTAGCTCGTAGTCTATCTGTGTGTTTCTTCTCAACTTAGCTCGTAGTCTATCTGTGTGTTTCTTCTCAACTTAGCTCGTAGTCTCTCTGTGTGTTTCTTCTCAACTTAGCTCGTAGTCTATCTGTGTGTTTCTTCTCAGCTTAGCTCGTAGTCTCTCTGTGTGTTTCTTCTCAGCTTAGCTCGTAGTCTATCTGTGTGTTTCTTCTCAACTTAGCTTGTAGTCTATCTGTGTGTTTCTTTTCAACTTAGCTCGTAGTCTCTCTGTGTGTTTCTTCTCAGCTTAGCTCGTAGTCTCTCTGTGTGTTTCTTCTCAGCTTAGCTCGTAGTCTATCTGTGTGTTTCTTCTCAGCCTAGCTCGTAGTCTATCTGTGTGTTTCTTCTCAGCTTAGCTCGTAGTCTATCTGCAGTCCCCTTCACTTTTGCATCAAACCCTCCTCCTGATCTTTCCTCTACATGCCTTGGCATCCTGTTCCCATATTTTACCTTAATACCTGTTTCATTCATTCATGTCTTGCTTGCATATGTCTTTGTAACGAGGCGGCGGTCGACCAAGAGATCTTCTGCCTGTCTGTAATTCACAGTAGAGGATGTCCTTTGGAATTCTATCAACCTCCCTTCCCCAGGTGTGGCCAAGCCATCTAAGCCTACAAAGACCGAGCATTGAAAAAAAAAAATTGTCTGAACACCAGCTCTTTCAAAACCTAAATATTTGTTATCCTATCTTGCCACCTAATACCTAGTATTCTTCGAAAGCATCGCATGTGAAAACTGTTTAGTCGCTTCTCTTGATTTGAGTAAGTTGTCCAAGTTTCACTACAATAAAGAGGAGTGTTGATGACACAGGCTTGGTAGATAAGGGTCTTTGTTTTAACCGTGAGCTTCCTATTTTCACAAACACTCTTATTTAATCTGCTCATTGTTGTTGCTGACTTCTCTATCCTGATGTTAATTTCGTGATTCAGAGATAGTCTGTTGTTTACTGAGGATCCCAGATATGTGAAACTGTCAACCGTTTCAAGCTTTTCATCCTGAATGAAGATTGTACATCTGTGGCAGACACCTTGTGCCATAATCTGTATTTGTCTGGCTAATTGTTGGACTAAATTCACAACAAGCATCTGAAAATGCAGACGGTAAACGCTGCAATATCTCCTCTGAGTGGGCTACAATTGCAGCGTCATCAGCAAAAAGCAGCTCCCTGTTGAGTACTTTCCTGATTTTAGTTTGGGCTTTCAGTCTACGAGCATTGTAAAGGCCTCCATCTGCACGAGAATGCATGAATATACCATCCACCTTGTTTCAAAATGCGTTTTTCAGGAGGAGAGAGAAATATATTATAAAGAAAACAACCTCGCTTTACTCCACTCTTGATCTCAAACTCATCTGATGCTGCCCTGTAAGATATTATGGTGCCTTTCATGCCAGTACGGAATGACTCAATGATGCTCAGTGGGGTCGGTAGACAGCCACACGTTTTGAGTGTTTAAACGGCTCATTAGGACTGACCGAGTCAGATCTATCTATCTTCTTTTACCCCACAAGGACATCACACAAGCGATAAACACCCGATTACACAAAGTGCCACCATGTGGATGAGGATCACCCATGGAGAGGTCCCAGAAACAGCGTTCAGCCATTAGACAATATTTATGGCCGGGCTAGAGCCAGAGTAGGGCTTTAAATAACGAAAAATGCATCCCATAAAGGGATATGTTGATATAGGAGTACGAAGTCAAATGCTTTGGTGAGATCAATAAACACGTTCTGCATAAGGACTTGCTATATGATATTCACATTTATCCAGGTTATAAGCAAGATGAGTTGAACGCGATATCGTTGCTTAAATTTCTACTGAATGATGATGATGTTGATGATGTTTTAAGCACATACAACATTGTTATCTTACATATATTCACCTCTTTTCTCACAGAAAACATGCGCCAGTCTCAACGCCTGGACGTTCCGGTAGCCACGCAGAACCCCGTGTCTCCCAACGACCCTAACAGCTCAATTCCACAACAGATCGGATCCCCTCCCACCGGTCAGGGAAAGACAAAGCTGGACACTGTTGGGGTGGTGGTGAAAGGGGGTGTGGCTAGCCTCATCAGTAAGTTTCAGAGCCAGTCACAGATCTCCGAATGCACCAAGTTGATGCTGAGGAAAGCTGGTCCCACTTCAAGCCGAGATTTGAAGTCCGTGTGAGTTCCTCTTTGTTCTTTGATTGTCGCTTGACGAACACCCAAAAGTAACGCAGGCATTCGTTTCAACTATTAGGAAAAAAATACACAATAAATAAATAAATAAATAAACAAAGAAAGAAAGAAAGAAAGAAAGAAAGAAAGAAAGAAAGAAAGAAAGAAAGAAAGAAAGAAAGAAAGAAAGAAAGAAAAGAAAGAAAAAAGAAAGAAAGAAAAGAAAGAAAGAAAAAGAAAAGAAAGAAAGAAAAGAAAGAAAGAAAGAAAGAAAAAGAAAGAAAAAAGAAAGAAAGAAAGAAAGAAAGAAAGAAGAAAGAAAGAAAGAAAAAGAAAGAAAGAAAGAAAGAAAGAAAGAAAGAAAGAAAGAAAGAAAGAAAGAAAGAAAGAAAGAAAGAAAGAAAGAAAGAAAGAAAGAAAGAAAGAAAGAAAGAAAGAAAGAAAGAAAGAAAGAAAGAAAAAGAGAAGTGTTTTGCCGAGCAGTTAGAACACATGGCTTTGACTTCGAAAACCCGTGTTCGAATTCTTTTTCGGTCGCATGAAAGAATAAATTCATCCCCAATACAGCTGATGGCTGCGTTTTGGCTTAAGCGTCGCGAACGGGGTGCCGGTGCCGGGTTCTCTACCCCACCTGTGGGCATTGCGCCTTGCGTTCGTTTCGGCAGTGATATAGAGAAGCCGACCGTTCAAATATAATGGCAAACTACTGGAGGCAAATGTGCGTAGAAAAACCACAACAGCCAAAAATAATGCTAGATACAGTTGATGGCGATTGTTTCAGTCAAGTAGGCTAGAGTTGTCAGCCCCTTCTTTCTTCTCCAATGTAGCTAATTAATCAAGTAACAGAAAGTAGTTTTTTCCAATGTAGCTAACATTTTCCTGATTCTCAAGTATTACGCGGCCTCCGTGGCTTAGGCGTTGCGAGTCCGACTCGTAATCCAACATAATGCGTGGATTTTTATCATGGTTTGTTTGTTTTTGGAGTCGCCGTGGCCGAGCGGCTAGACGCTCGCCTCGGATCGGAAGGTCGTGGGTTCGCTCCCTGGCGGAGCCGGACTTATTTCAAAAATGACCTTGGCTCCCAGGTCGACCCAGCCTTGAGTGGGTACTGGGTGCAGTCCCCGGAAAGTAAAGGCAGCCGGCGTGATGCTGACCACATCACCCATCTTGTGCCAATTGGTCTATAAAACTATAGGTCTAGCCCTATATGCCCTATACGCCTAAAAGCGTGGAAAAGGGTCCTTTACTTTTTTTTTACTTTGTTTGTTTTAGTATCCCGAAGCCATGAGTTGTTAACCCTTAGGCTCGGTATTATGGATATCGCAATCTTTCGGCCTTGATTCCATTTTAAATACTGTAAATCTGGGAGAAATGTGGCTTTTCTGCCCACCCCCGGGAGTGAACCCGGACCACAAGGAGTTCGTCACCCGCTCACAGCGCAATCCGGTTTAGCCAACTACGCTAGAGAGACGGGCATTTTTATCATGGTATGGGGCGTCGCAGGTCGACCCAGCCTAAAATGGGTACAAGGATGGCTGTCCTGGGGAAGTAAAGACGGGCGGCGTAATGCTGACCACATACCCCATCCAGTGCCAATTGGTCTGTACAAATATGGGACGCTCTTCCCCTATACCCGATGCGCCTAAAGGCGGGATAAAGGAACTTTGTCCGGCTCTCTAGCGGAATTGGCTAAACCGGATTTCGCGGAGACCGGGTGACGTACTCCTTGTGGTCCGGGTTCAATCCCGGGGTTAGGCAGGAAAGCCACATTTTCTCCCAGATTTACGGTATTTACAATGGAATCAAGGCCGAAAGGTTGCGATATCCATAATACCGAGCCTAAGGGTTAACAACTCATGGCTTCTGGATACTAAAACAACATAAAGGAACTTTACTTTTTTACTTTTTACAAGTATTATGGTTCGCCCCCCAGTTGGTAACAATGTAAAGGACACCTCTTCACGCCTTCAAGCGTATTGGGCATATAGGGCTAGAACTATAGGTTGTAGTTCAATCGGCATTTCTTGGGGGGTGTGGTTAACACCACACCGGTCGCCTTTACTTCATAAGACGACAAATGGTACCCACTCATGCTAGGTCGACCTGGAAGCAAAGGTCATCTTTGACAAATGTCCGCCTTCGTCAGCGCTAGAGCAAACACCTTCGACTTCGCAGGTAAAGCGTCTAGCCGCTATACCACAATGGCTCCCGTGACTGCCGTGGATGGTTTAAAAATTGTTTCAAAAATTATTTTCCTAGTTTTTGGACAATGGTACGAGAGTCGCATTGGTAAAGTGATTGTGGCTTCACCACGTGATATTCTCAACGACAACAGTTGTACACAGTAACCAACCTTCATTACAGAGAAAAGATATAAACCCGAACGAAAAGTATATTAGCAAGCTTCACAATATAACAAACAAAGACAAAACGTGACCGTTCCGGCTATGAAACATTCATCAGCACATACATAAATCACACAATACCACAAAAATAAACAAAAATCACTTAACTTACTATCTCGAAGCAGCCAGGTGGATGCCTTGTCGGTAGACTGATGAGACACGTGGGACAGGAGAATAAATGAGCAGGCACATCAATTTTCTTTCTTCTCTGCACTAAAGTAGGAATGAAAGTTCAGGCTGCTGTGGCCAATATTTTAGCGCTAGTTATACTTTCTTTCAGTCTTGATCGGGCATCTTGGATCACAATGCTAGTTTACCACCAGTATTGGGTTTTTTTTTTCTTTTTTTTTTTAAATCTGAAGGTGTAAAACATTTGGGTAGCAGTTCAGGGGGGGGGGGGTGAAAAAAGGGGGGGGGGGTGAAGCAGCTTTAGAAAAAATAAACTAGAATATTCATTTTGTTGTGTAGGGTTTTATTCTCCCTGTACGTAACAGAAGATCGACAGCTAGGGCGTGGCTCGAATTACGAGATCCCCAGCTCCAGTCACCAATCATCACTGATCTCTAAAACGTACGAGATCCACAGCCCCAGTCACTAATCATCACTGATCTTTAAAACGTACGAGATCCCCAGCTCCAGTCACCAATCATCACTGATCTCTAAAACGTACGAGATCCAAAGCCGCAGTCACCAATCATCACTGATCTCTAAAACGTACGAGATCCACAGCCCTAGTCACCAATCATCACTGATCTCTAAAACGTACGAGATCCCCAGCTCCAGTCACCAATCATCACTGATCTCTGAAAGCCTTGCAATCGTGAATTGAAATTTGCAGTTCGAAACCGAATCCACTACCTCCAGAAGGTCAGGGAGACGGCTGAGCCAAGACCGTCTCCATCTGACGGGCCATGCTGCCGACGTCACCAAACCGGGCTAATGATACTAGACGGTCTTGATATATCAGAGTCACACGTTCGTGAAGCTCTAGAGACGGTCGAAAGACGCTTCAATCAAATGACTTTGAAGACTGGCGATCAGGTAGCATGGCGATCAGGTAGCAGTCTCATATGCTTAAATTAATAACATTGATTATGATGATGAAGGTGATGATGATGGTAGGGGGACCATAATAATCTGAGCTAAAAACGGGGCATCTCAAGCAAGTCAGTGTGTAACCCCACTGCTCTATATTTCTACATCACCAGACTGAAATGGATAATTACTAGCTCTGCAATGGTAATGAAATCCGAAACACTATCGTTAAGAAATGAACGAAAAAAATACGCTCTTTAACTGCACTGAAAACAAGAAACATGCTAGAATGAAACTACCCATCAACACATCTCTAGCATTTGAAGTATGTGTCTGGTGTATGTTCTATTCTAGAACTTATTTCTAAATTTGCATGGAACTGGACAATTGGCGTTTTTCTAAACATCGAGGGGAAGGCAGAGACACACCGAAAAAAATAGAACAACCGCGGTTAAAACTGGACGTATGGTCACCTTATGGTGACTGGGAGGATAATGATATTAACTCAATCACGACTACTACTGCTGAAGCAGCCTAGCCTCTTTTGTTAATCAATCAATCAGATACCATCTCCGCAATGAAGGTTTGCTGCTATGGGTTTCCCTACTCGCTCTGCCTCTTGTCTTGGTTGTACACTCTTTCAGACTGCTGTTTGTTAATGTAGTGACCTTGTCCCTCCATACGTGTCTTTGTCTATCTCTTCTTCTCTTGCCCAAGATCTTTCTCTCCATTATTTTTTAGAGAGTGTTGTGTCTTCTATTATTACTATAATTTTTTCTGTCGGTAAAATTTTTTTTTTATTTGTAGTCTTTTCGGAACCTCTGTATTGGACTGTTTTTGTTTTCATGAAAAACGACCTTTTCTTATGTATATCCACATTTCCAAAGACTCAGTTCGCTTTTCTAGTTATTTTCGTTTATACGTTCGTTCGTTCTTCTGCTGTCAAACGAATAGTTCAATTTCATTTTTTTTTTTTTTTTGGCCATAGTGAAACAGGTGTGCATCTACATTTTTTTTTTAAACAGAACATCAGTTAGCTGTGAAAGCACTGACTCTGGGATACAGAGCAACTTGGCTGACAATCTGAGCTCCTCAACAGAAGTCAGCAAAATCTCTGTACGGGGTGATTCTGAGATGGCAGCTACGGGTGAATGGACGCTCTGTCATATGGTTCCATCTGAGGTTACACACGGAAAGACCCTGATCAGTGAGAGAGAATCACGAAATCGTGATTCTTGGGACAGTGAGCAGATGAACCTGGAGGCTACCCAACGGTTCCTGGATCGAAAAAGTCCCAGACGTCAAGGGCAGACAGAGAATGGGACGTCTATGGGCATGTCGGCTTCAGTGAGAAATGTTAGAATAATGGAACCTGCTAAAGAGATCATGGGGGAGTGTATTCGGGACCAAACAAAGGATTTGGATTGTGGTTGGTCAAATCCCCGCTGTAACTCAACTCTGGTGAATCTAAGGGAAAGACCAGCAGTTAGCGAACTCTTTCCTGTTGGAGATAAGTGTAAGGAATTTAACAAACTGCAAGTGGTTGACAGTGGAACTCAGAACGTAGATTATGAAGGAAATACACATGTGGATATTGCTGAAAAGCTGAATAGTAAAACCGGAGTTCTTGGTGAAATGTTCCATGTGACAACTGAACAAGATGAAGGTTTGTTTTCCAGCACAGGACAGGTGCAGGCACAGAAAGATAACGTCAGTGGTGACTGTGTGGCACAGGACGTTGAGGGGCCAAAGAAGTCTTCACAGCCTAAGAAGAAATCATCTGAGTTATCTGAGTGTAAAAATAGTAACTCCGAGAATTACCTCGCCCCTAAGTTGTTAGTGCTGAACCAGTCGTGCCAGTACATAGAGGACACACAACAATTGCACGTGACTGCTGCAAATAAACATGAATCAAAGAAATTCAACCAATCGGCTACAGCTGAAAGTCTTGTGATCACGTCAGTTAAGCCGAATGAAACTTCTGAGAGTGGTAAAGAGATGCCCAGTCGCCACATCATTGCTGCTGCAAATCCTCAAGAATACACCCTACTTCATGAAGAGAGTCTAGTAGTGGCAACAACAGTTAAAGCCGGGACGGGCTGTCCATGTCCACACAAGGAAGGGAACTCTAATAATCACGGAAAGGAAATTGACAGACAAGGTCATGTGAAAAGCCCAGACAAGCATAAGGCATGCCCGCCAGACAATATGAAGAAGTGCAGAGATGTAGATGCACGCACTAGGCAGCCGAAAAGAAGTGATGACATCTCAGTCACACCAAGAAAGTGCGGTCAAACACAATTAGGATCAGAGCTGCGTGATAACGACGCTGAAATAGTTTCATCTGAAGGAAGTAACATCCTTATTCCCGAGACGGTGTCCCATTGCCCTGCTATACTGCCATATAAGGACAAGACGCTAACAGCGAACACACTTGGTAATGATCTGTTTGACAACAGGGCCATCGTAATGTTAGGTACTGCAAAAGTACAGGCAATTTCTACAAAGTGCCAGCAACAACCGGAATCAAAGCAGACAAAAGCTCAAGTTGGGAAGAAGTTCGATATGTACAAAGCACATTTTCGTGCTAACCCTTTAGCTAAAAGCTTGATTAGCAAATACAAGGGGACGCACACAACATGTCTAGTCAGAACTGAAAGAATTAAACCTGACAGCCAGGCCAGTAAAGGTGAATCCCCTAAACGTGGACAACAGCTGGGATACGGTGTTTTTGCCGCACCACGAAGGGAATCTCTCAGAAGACAGATACGAAAACCTTTAGTGGATTGTTTGGAACAAGACGACAAACATGGTGATACCAAATCCCAAAAAATGTATGTACCCGTCGCTTTACGTCAAGCGTCTCCAGGAGCTTTAAGGCCAGGGTGCAACACTGGCTCTCGAGATGTTCCCAGAAGTGGGGCAACAGCTGTGCACACACAGAACTGGAATTTGAAGATCGCACCAAGAAAAAATATTAAATCAGCTACAGTTAATAGTTCAAGTGGGCAAAACTGTGGAAGGTATGCGGTTAGAAATAGCAATAAAGCTGTAGGACATGAGATACTACATGCTAGCCATTGTCACGGCAGCAGAAAACATCTATACTCTTTGGAGCCTAAAAGTCAAAATACTGTGAAGGCTTCTGATACCGTTCTATCGCAACCGATGTCTTCAGTGGATGTTTCTCCCAAAGATATTAGGAAATCTAATCGTGCTAGGAATAACGGCTCGTTTTGGACAAAAAATGCGGGTAAGATGGGAACTGAACAACCACCAATACGAACTGTGAGACCGATAGGTGCAAGTCAAACATCAATAGTCAGTGGCAGACACTGTGCACCCTCTTCCAGTTTTCATAATAGAATACCCTCCGACATAAGCTGTGACGTGTCCCAACATTGCAAGAAGCCGTTTTTACGACCAGCTGTAGTGAAAAGCGACATGTCTGCAGGTGTTTCAATTGAGTCCCGAGCAATCACTATCAGACGAATTGGTCAGAGTTCTGCAATGAAGCCCTCGGATGCCCCTCAGCAAGTGTCGTTTACGAAAATGTATCGATCTGGATCACCACTGGGTTCACATCGCGTTCATGAAGGTAACAGCAACAAGAGTGGTATAGGCAGTGGCCCTGTACCCCCAGATTACTTTCTTCCGCGTACCGACCTCAGGCGTGAAGTGACGCGAGGCGCACATAACGAGACAAAACGTGCAAATACCGGAGATGGTATTCGGCGAACCAAACTGTCAGTGGTTCCTGCATTCTACCGTCGTAATTCATTAGGGAAAGGCCAAAATCCCTTTCTGAATATAGAGGAAGCTCAAGATGTCACAGAGCTTCAGACTGTAGTTAAGAATGTACACACGCCTAGCACTAGCTTACACAAAAGATCGTCCCCAAGCTCTTATTTGAATAGTAAAGCGTTGTCAAGAAACAACAAAGCCGCCAAGAGCGTGAAACCTGGTCTGGAAACTGTGAAGACGTTTCATAAATATAGCAGTACGTTTTTTTCTAACACAAATCAGATGTCGCAGTCGGTCATGGAGGAAGCTAGAGAAGTGAAGGAGTGCTGTATTGTGGTCAACTCTGTACAAGAAGCTGAGAGCGTTGCCAACAGCTTCCTGGCATCTGCCTGCATTGATTTTACTCCTCTGGGGTGGGATAGCGAAAAGGATCTCCAAGACCACGAAGCTAACTTTGAAACGAATGCGTCTTCAGATAATGAGGAAGCATTGAAGAGAATGGACAACTTCGATGTTTATAAAACCGATGTTGCAGCTTCCTCGTCGGGAAAATTTTGCGGAAGCCCAAAAAGCAGACACAAACGAAGCCCACAGAGATTACTTAAAAGCCCAGCTGGGGATCGCGGTGTCTGTCAAGATAGAGTCCCACATCCGACTTGTTTAGTGTCAAAATGGAAGCATTCTAGAAAGCCATTTGCTTCTGTAGGAGAGATTAATCTCTTAGACCCATTATGTGTAGCTGACGATGAGGAGATCTCCAAGATGACAGCAGTAATGCCAAATGTAAGAAGGATCAACATCCAGCCAATGATATGTATACCATGGAGCGAGTCTAGAGAACATTCCCGAAACATGGATTGTTGTGATGGACAGAAGCAGCCTGTTGACCACTGCGTATCGGTGCCAGAAGAATTCATCACCAAAAGGACAAGAAAAAACCACAGCCCTGACGTTATATCTACATCGGGGCAGAGAAGTTTACAAGTCCCCTCAAATCATCGTTCCCGATCTGTGAGCACTGATGGCAGTAAAGAAATCAATCACGTTGAGACACACCGTTCATTTAACCAAAGAACTCTGGGACAAGATCACAGCAAAGCTGTCTCCGGGACACTAGCATCTTCTAGAGAACATGGCTTTTTTAACGGAAAGAGATTCCCTTCTGAAAGAAAGGCATCATGGAGCAAAATCGCTGCTGTTGAGGAAACTAAAGATCGTTTCCGGCAAGCTGACCACGAGTCAGAACCTGTATGTGGGGACAGATCTCAGTATTTCAGAGATCATTCAGAAGCAATACCAATCGTGGAAGAGCATGACACACTAACAAATCAAAACGTTAACGTCGAATATTCAATGGTTAAATCAAAGCCGCCAACTTCTACTATTTCAAATAATCCCGGCTCGCGCACTCATCCATCAAAAAAAGACAAATTTGAATGTAAAAAGAAACAGTGCACTTCTTCTTCCCGTGAAGGTAATCCAAACATTAAACAGCCATGTCATCAACCTATCCCTGTTTCTGGCAAACCCGGACAAGACTGTAAAGCATATGCGTGTATGCAAAACAAGGATGATTGTAATATCATTTGCGCTGACACAGTCTGTCCATGCCGTGTCCAGGATAGCTGCGACAGACTGAGAGAAAAGTCAGACCCTGGTGGCGAGTACAAAGAATCAACTAGTCTTGTCGCATCAAGACCTGTCGGGTATGAGTTGGTTGAACAAGAAAGGAACGAGGCGTCCCACACTGCAATGCCAGAATCACTGCTGAAAGTTGATCAGTCGGATTTTCTGGATCCTTCCTATTTCAATAACTACGGTGAACAATGCCCAGGATTCGTCAATTCAAGAGACACGGGTTATTCAAGGGAAAGCAGTATTATGAAAACAACGGAAAATAATGTTGTGGAGAATGTTAATGAGCCTCAAACACGCCAGGTTTCTTCTGTTGAAACCAAGTATTTGTCTAATCCATCCAGTAAAGAAGGTGATGATAGTCCGTCCAGATTGTATTGTAGGAAAAGGCGCACCCTATCTGAAGGGGATAGAGGAAATAGTGTGGGTCGTGTGGTTCAGCTGAGAAATTTGTTTGAGCAACGACAGTGGAACTCTCAACCGTACGTAGCGCCAGGCTTCCGGTACAATACAGAACAGTCTAGAAAAAATGTAGCCAGCCCATTATCAGAAAACACAAGCAAAGATTATAGTCAAGATTCGCTGTGTGTTAGGAATGACAGTCTGTATGGCAAAGGCAAATTGAAAGAAGCTTCACTTACTCAAAACGGGCATCGTATCACTCAGAAACACACTTACACAGAACGACTGTCTATCGTTCTAAGTCACGACCAGTGCCTCGACCAGAGAATGGAAGAGGACGTGTCCCATGTAGGGCACAGTCCTTGTATTTCTGAAGGCATGTCGAGAGAAATCAACAGCCCGGATTTTTCCCAGGGCATAATCACTTCAGTGCATAGCACTGGTATCTCTCAAGAACTATCTCAATCAGTTTACAGCCCTGATATTTCCCAGGATGTGCACTATTCAATGCACAGCTCTGGTACTCATCAAAGCGTGCCCCAATCATCGCAGAACCCTAATATCTCAAAAGACCTGTGTGAGTCAGTACACAGCTCTGGAATATTCCAGTGTGCATCTCAGTCCCACTTCTGCCCTGATGAGAACAAGGTCAGTTATGTGCAACAGCATAAAAGAAACATGGTCCCTTTATTAGCAGCTAAGTTTTCAGGTTCTAAACCTCGCGAACTAAAGCGATCTGCCACTGCTGTTTGTTCACAACGTCACGACTATGACCCGAAACAATTATCTTGTAGAGGCTCCAATAACCTATCTAAGCGGGAATCTTCAGCGACGCTACAACATTCTAAAGATGATGAATCTAAAGGTACACAATTAAAAACTACAACCCCAAACGTTATTAAAAGTAAGAAAGCAGAAAATGATGACTACAGCATGCCTGAAGTCCAAAGAACAGAAGATGATAGTCGTAGCCTTATTCAAGAGGGGAGGACAATAAATGCACAGGAACATCTTCAAATTCACAACAGAGCGAGCAAAGACTGCACAGTACTTGGGGAACAAAACAGCACAAGGGAAACTAAAGTTTGTTTAAAGAAGAGTATGCCCAGAAAGGCGCTGTATAGTTCCCAACAGACAAGCATGAAATCTAACGTAGCACAAAGGTCTTGTAATGTCGAGGAAGCGACTGCCAAGAAACCTTCAAGACTTTCTGACGGATCTAACGCTTGCATTGAGAATCAGACCAAGGAAACATCTTTTCGCTCCTGCCCTGAATCTTCGGGTGTAAATAAAACGTCATTTTCGCACTGGCATCGTCCGTCTTCAGGAAGAGATCTGGTCGTTGCCGGCAGTCTTCCGCTTTTGCTACCAAACGCAGTCCCGGATGGAGATCTTAACAGGAGGACTCACACACCTGGTACACAAAACTCGCAGCGGGACAGGTTTTTTACAACTGCCAGTATGTCTAGTCCCGTAAGGAAACCAGGCACGGGACCTGTTGAGAATGACACTATTCAACTGCTGTCACCAGCTGTAAATGAGACAGATGGCTTTGGTGATCACATCGAACTATCTGAAAACAGTTTCGATATCCAAACCTCAAAGATTGAATCAGCTTCGTGTGATCAAGATTCATTAGAAATGTCTTTAGATAAAGGCGAGAAACCCACTACTTTGCTAAAGACAGATCTAGGTAACCCAAAAACTAAAAAACAGTCAAAAGAAATTAACAGTATCGGAAAGGAAACCAATTATACAGCCAAGAACGACAGTTTTGTATATAAAACATCGCCTGAAAAAGTTTCCAGTCACAGACCTCCAAAGCAGAAACACAATTTAGGTCTTGAACCCAAGCCACCGACAGGAAAAGTTGCCACGTGTGAGCCGTCGAACGAAGGCAAACACAAATCTCATGGAAGTTCGCGTAATTCTGAAGCATCTCAAGAGATCTCCCTGAAGGTACCAGGTGCAGACACAGATAGTTCGGAACCGACACTGGACATTGAACTAATGTACTCGACCATTGACGAATCTGCAGACAGCTTCAACTGTCTGTTCATCGAGAACGTCAAATACTTGAAGGATGTGTCCAGTGAAGGTCAGAACAAGGCTGGCCGGCACGACGAAGCGCCGGTCACCATGAAGAGGAAAAGTTCGTTTTCTAAACAGCAAGGGGTGACTGCTACATCAAGGTCAGTGAGTGTATGTGGCATGTGACGCTTTGCATTTTCGTTCATTCACGCACTCGTTTATCCATCTATCTATCCATTCACCCACTCAACAATCCGAACATCCCTGTGTGCACCCTTCATCTATAAGTAGATGCCTCCATCCATTCATATTTATCGGTAAAGTCAGCTATACATTCGTTGATTTCTATGTTTGATATTCCTCTCCCCTGTCCGTTAATTTATCTATTCCTCATCATATACATCACACAAACACAAACACACACACACACACACACATATATATATATATATATATATATATATATATATATATATATATATATACATGCAAACATGCATCATACATAATAACTGTTTACCTACCCACCTACTTGACGAGATACATATGGTTGTACACACACACTCCCTCTCTCTCTGTCTCTCTCTCTCTGTCTCTCTCTGTCTCTCTCTCTCTCTCTCTCTCTCTCTCTCTCTCTCTCTCTCTCTCTCTAACAGGTACTGACCTAATACCCATTAATCAACAGTTAATCTACACCGTTGCGAAAGTTGCAGTCACAATTTCTGTTGTTATTTGTTTTACTGAATCTAATATTCCATCTGTACCATTAACATGGGTGTTCTTTTGCTCAAGTGTCTTGTCCTGTTATAACACTTGCTATGATATACCACAAAGTTGGATGTACCTGTCCTGAAGTCGGCTATAATGCAAGCCCTAAGTAAGAATATTAAAAGTGGTAACCTCGATTACAATGTCAACGTAAGCTGGGTGCGCCTCTTGTAACGTTGACCACGACATAAGCCTAGGTTCATTGTTACCTGTTGTAACTCCCGCCACGACATAAGCCTAGGTTCATTGTTGCCTGTTGTAACTCCCGCCACGACATAAGCCTAGGTTCATTGTTACCTGTTGTAACTCCCGCCACGACATAAGCCTAGGTTCATTGTTACCTGTTTTAACTCCCGCCACGACATAAGCCTAGGTTCATTGTTACCTGTTGTAACTTCCGCCACGACATAAGCCTAGGTTTATTGTTACCTGTTGTAACTTCCACCACGACATAAGCCTAGGTTCATTGTAACCTGTTGTAACTCCCGCCACGACATAAGCCTAGGTTCATTGTAACCTGTTGTAACTCCCGCTATGACATAAGCCTAGGTTCATTGTTACCTGTTGTAACTCCCGCCACGACATAAGCCTAGGTTCATTGTTACCTGTTGTAACTCCCGCCACGACATAAGCCTAGGTTCATTGTTACCTGGTGTAACTCCCGCCACGACATAAGCATAGGTTCATTGTAACCTGTTGTAACTCCCGCCACGACATAAGCCTAGGTTCATTGTAACCTGTTGTAACTCCCGCCACGACATAAGCCTAGGTTTATTGTAACCTGTTGTAACTCCCGCCACGACATAAGCCTAGGTTTATTGTTACGTGTTGTAACTTCGGCCACGACACAAGCCTAGGTTCATTATTACCTGTTGTAACTTCCGCCACCACATAAGCCTAGGTTCATTGTTACTAGTTGTAACTTCCGCTTGACATAAGCCTAGGTTCATTATAACCTGTTGTAACTCCCGCCACGACATAAGCCTAGGTTCATTGTTACCTGTTGTAACTCCCGCCACGACATAAGCCTAGGTTCATTGTAACCTGTTGTAACTCCCGCCACGACATAAGCCTAGGTTCATTGTAACATTTTGTAACTCCCGCCACGACATAAGCCTAGGTTCATTGTTACCTGTTGTAACTCCCGCCACGACATAAGCCTAGGTTCATTGTAACCTGTTGTAACTCCCGCCATGACATAAGCCTAGGTTCATTGTTACCTGTTGTAACTCCCGCCACGACATAAGCCTAGGTTTATTGTTACCTGTTGTAACTCCCGCCACGACATAAGCCTAGGTTCATTGTTACCTGGTGTAACTCCCGCCACGACATAAGCATAGGTTCATTGTAACTTGTTGTAACTCCCGCCACGACATAAGCCTAGGTTCATTGTAACCTGTTGTAACTCCCGCCACGACATAAGCCTAGGTTTATTGTTACCTGTTGTAACTCCCGCCACGACATAAGCCTAGGTTTATTGTTACCTGTTGTAACTCCCGCCACGACATAAGCCTAGGTTTATTGTTACCTGTTGTAGCTCCCGCCACGACATAAGCCTAGATTTATTGTTACCTGTTGTAACTTCCGCCACGACATAAGCCTAGGTTTATTGTAACCTGTTGTAACTCCCGCCACGACATAAGCTTAGGTTCATTGTTACCTGTTGTAACTCCCGCCACGACATAAGCCTAGGTTCATTGTAACCTGTTGTAACTTCCGCCACGACATAAGCCTAGGTTCATTGTTACCTGTTGTAACTCCCGCCACGACATAAGCCTAGGTTCATTGTTACCTGTTGTAACTTCGGCCGGGATCTACGATGAAGTTAGATGCTACTCTTGTAACACTGGTCTTGATTTGTTCCTGCGTATCCAATACCTAACCATTAGAACATAACGTTTGTTTGTTAGTTCCTTGTGCTGTGACATTAGCTAGGATTTGTGATTACATTATTTG
Source organism: Candidula unifasciata (assembly GCA_905116865.2). Taxonomy (NCBI): domain Eukaryota; kingdom Metazoa; phylum Mollusca; class Gastropoda; order Stylommatophora; family Geomitridae; genus Candidula; species Candidula unifasciata. The sequence goes on along the minus strand of CAJHNH020000946.1, from coordinate 328,686 downwards.
CTGGGGTTGTAACTTTGGTCAACATGAATTATTACTTTAGATGTACTTGGTGTAACTTTGGCCAGGATGTATTATTACGTTAGATATTCCTGTTGCAACCTTGATTTTTTTTTACCCGCCTTGTCGCAAATTCGAACCCTATACCTTCGGACTTGGAAGCGAGTTTCTAGTTACTACTACACCGTGGATCCCTGTTGTTGCATTGACTGGGATTTACACCTACGCTGAATGTGTCCGTAGTACACACGCTGATAATTATATAATGAGGTTGATTCTCTTACGACCAAAACAAAACATCGAAAAGCATGTCAACCAAACATTACCCATTAATTTTTGATAAAGCAAAATTGTAACTCCGCTCGGTTGGCAGACGACAGGTAATGCGCCATTTTATTTAGCTAGGGAAAGTTGCGCGGTTACGAATGCTGCATGGAGCTATATATGAGCAGTTACTGTTTTAAGCTCGGAAAAAGTGCTTCTGAGACAGCTGAATTAATGAGATAATTTAGGTATCGTATTTTAACATATCAACGGTACCTCGGGTGCTCTGTATGCTGTTGTTTTGTAAAGTTTCAGGCACTTAATTACTCCCTCGATCCAATTTTCGCAAAGTCTCCCTCTGCGTCAAGGTGTTCCCCTTTTTATGTTCTAGGCTCTTTCTGTCGGCATAAATGGATTCATTCTAATGAGGTGGCAGAACCATTAACTCTTTTCTTTCCAGGCAGTTGTTTCTTCATTTACTTCTGCTGCAAGGAGTTGTACTTAAATGCAATAGATGCATATTGTCAGAAGCAGTTCAAAAGACACACTGTGAGATAGGAGTTGTTAAATCAGTAACTCAGATACACAGATTTAATATAACATCTGTATCACACTCACACTCGCCAACGCCATAAGCTGTGAGTTTCATACCTCCTCATAGCGCAATATAACTCTGTCGCTAAAAGACGGAAAGGTACCAATCAATGGGAGAGAAGACAGCAAGAACGTCAAATTATCTTTGCAATGATGAATGGAGGTATGGTGAGTTTATTAGTACTAAAAGACTTAAGTCCATTTCTCACTGAATTTATTGATACGTATTGTTCCAGTGTCGAAGTCTGTGGCCTATGCTTTGTAAACGAAATTAGTAATTCCAAGGTGCCGGGTTCGATCCTAGCTGCCTGGAATTTGCCAGCAGACCGCCTGTCGTTGGTTTCGACTGTGGTATTGAGAAATAACCTTTAAGATACTTTTGACAAACTACTGAACGTAAAATTACCTAATGAAATCACAAACAGCCAAACACTGCTGCTACTGGTTCTGCAACGTCACGTAAGGGATATCCAACTAACTTAGTATCTGTCCAGTCATTCTTCGAATCGCTTTATTTGTCACACAGTTTCTTGAAGTTTTGTCCCCAGCCTTTCTCAGAGAATTCACTTAGTTATCTCGATTGTTCTTTGGGTAATGTCCAATTCGGACACCGACAACTTTAATTTTAAGTAAAGATTGGATGGGTCCTGTTCACACTGCCCTGCCCGTTTACACACTCTCTGACCTTTCATTCATACTTTCTCAGACTCTGCTACGTGGGAGGGGTGTCATGTTGTCTTGCATAAAATGACATCAGCGCTGATGTCGCGTGTTCTATACTACACGACGACACGGCTTTCAACGACCGCAGAACATCTAGAACTAGTGCTAAACCAAATCCCCCTACCCACAGCCTGAGCCTAGGTCACACGAGAGACTGTTTTCGAAGTAATCAGTGCAACGTGGCACCCCTCTAACCTAGACCAGACTGAGAAAGTGTGTAGGTGGGCCGGGAAACGTGAACATGTCCATTGAATGTATGTAAAAGTTGTTTGTTTTAGTATCTAGAAGCCATGAGTTGTTAACCCTTACGCTCGGTATTATGGATATCGTTACATTTCGGCCTTGATTCCATTGTAAATACCGTAAATCTGGGAGAAATATGGCTTTTCTGCCTACTCCCGGGAGTGAATCCGGACCACAAGGAGTTCGTCACCTGGTCACCGCGCAATCCGGTTTCGCCAACTACGCTAGAGAGTCAGGTGTGTGTAAGAGTAAACTTAAAGATCCTTTTTTGACGCCTTTAGGCGTATGAGGTATAAGGGCTAGATTTATATTTTGCAAACCAATCGGCACTCGGTGGGTAATGTGGTCAACACCACACCCGCCGCCTTCACCTCCCCAGGACAATACCTGGTAACGACTCAAGGCACGGTCCACCTGGGAACAGGGCTACCAATGCTGGGTCCCCCACCTCCCCCAATCTGGGTTTTTATTTGACACCTTGACAAAATCTGGGTGGGTTTTTTTTTAAATATATCCTTATATAAAAGTGGTAAATGTTTCGTTTCGTAAATATCATTTTGTAAATTTTAACAATCTGGGTTTTGTATTTTTTTTGTTTTTGTTGTTGTTTTGTTAGTGTTTTGTTCTCTCTATGTGTATTGCTTGGGTTTTTGTTCAGCTAAGCTGGGTTTTTCTAACAAAATCCCGAAGGCAGCCCTGCCTGGGAACCAATGTCATTTTGGGGGGAAAAGTTCAGCTCAGTCCAGATCGGTAAGCGAGTGTACCCAATTTTGTTTTGTCTTTTTTTTGTAAGTGGCGTTCAACCGCACGCGGACTGCACAGCGAGTGATAATCACACAATGACACAAAGTGCCACCATTTGGATGGAAATCACTGAGGCACAAGTCCTAGAAAACCTGTTTAACCGCTGAGTTGCCTGGCTCGTTAGTGTAGTTGGTTAAAGCTGACTTCAAGCGACCAGGTGACGAATTCCTTGTAGTCCGGGTTCAAGCCCGGGGGTAGGCAGAAAAGCCACGTTTCTTCCACATTTACGGTGTCTGTCATGGAATCATTGCCGAAAGTTTGCGATATCCATAGTACCGAACCAAACGGTTAACAATTAGTGGTTTCTGAATGGGCTTAAAACAACAACAAAAAAGTGCGTCGCATATTGGGATGTAGTATCTTATTATGATGTCCTTTCTATCATTTGGAAAAGCGGCATCTCTTTAGAGATGGGTAAATGGATACGGAACGTTGTTGGCTTGTTAGCAGGCACTTAGGGCATACAGATGAAAACCTACCGTGTTGATTCTCACGTCCCTTCGACTGATGCGATAAAAGTGTGGGGAAAAAAAGGTTATGTTGGCAGTACTGTAGACCCCCCTTCTTTCGTGAGGTTTCTTTATCAAAAACTTGGAAAGAAGAGAAAATCAGAAGTAGATAAAGATATAGACTACGTCACATAGATTAAATATTTATCATATGCTGGAGCCGCGGTCGTGTAGAGGCTAGACGCTTGTTTGCGGGCCACAAAGCCGTGGGTTCGAATCGGAATCTTTCTATTCTTTTTAAAAATGACCTAGACTCCCAGGTCGACCCAGAAATAAACTCGATTACGGGTGCGGATTTCCATATTTTATATATATATATATATATATATATATATATATATATATATATATATATATATATATATATGTATATATGTCTAGCTATATATATATATATGTCTAGCTATATATATATGTCTAGCTATATATACCCAAGGCACCTAAGGTTGTCGGAGCCACCCTGGTGTAATGGCTAGATGCTCGCATGCGGATCAAAAACTCGTCGGTTCAAATGCAATCGGAACTAGGTTTATTTTTCAAAATGGCCGTGGCTGACAGATCGACCCAACTTTATTATAAATCCTTGGAAGTAAAACGGTTACTCATCAAGACGCCGACCACATTAGGGACAGTGCTCATTGATCTATGAAATACGGGCCTAGCCCTATATGGCCAATAAACTTGAATACGTGAAGATAGGGTCATTTACTCACCGAAAGTGGTTGAAAAGAGTGCTGTATTTTGCTTCATTCTGAATGCGTTGTCATAGAGATTATAGTGTCTACTCGCAGGACAGTAGTAAGGGTCTGTTTTTCTGGGTCATGTTATGAGTGGATAGTAAATGAAACATATTGTGACTAGTGGAAATATCTGTGCGAAAAGAGACAGAGGAAGACAATGTGATCAGATTCTTGAAAGCCTTGTGTTATGGCCAGGAATTTTGTTAACACATGTACTTATACTAGGGTTGTCAGCTGTTGCTTGTTTTAAAGGTTTTCAGCACACCCACCACCGACAACAGCTAATACGAACGAGCTTAACAACACAAACATATAAATGATTCCATACTTACGAATAGTCGCGCCTTCGGCGCTTCCCCTTGCAGTACTTCTTCCTTGTACATAGCCACCTGTGGTGGCTTAGCTACTCGCATCAACAACACACTAAAGAGACAACACTCATTCACACAAAAGACAGTATCGAAATCAAAGCTGCTTTTGCGAACGAACGTTAGTAATTTTTCGCTTTGCTGTGTATAGACAGCGTGGAACGCCATCTCATAACACCCCTAGAAGATAGGACAGTCCGTGGGAACACTCACGAGATCCCGCTCGTGAGCGAGATAGGGTGAATTCCGTGATCAGTACCCCGTATAGTTGAATAGATCGGTTATATTGGGGCACAACGTGGCGATTTTTAAGTAACCTGTTGTGCAGTGTTGGTGGGTTATTTAGAACTCAACTCTGATTAATTCCTTCTGTTATTCCTCGTTACATAACTCTGTGTAAGCCAACATAAATATTAACGCACTGTTTGTATCGACATTATATTCGTGTCAGAAAGGGCACTTTAGTTTCTTGTATCCCGTTACTTGTTTGTAATATTCCATTAAACTGATAAGTGAAAAAGAAGAAGTTAAAAAAAAAAGCAGTTTGTTTTCTTATTAATATTTTGTCCTAAGACCTTATCAGTTTGTGGAGAAAGTTGGCTTATTCAAATGTTCAGTGAACGTGGACTGCCTGTGAACAATGTATGAGGGCTTCTTTTGAGCTTCATTGTATGAACATGCTGGCTGAATCTACACAAATCGCTTGCCAAACCGGTCGTGATAATGTTCTGTCCTGTGAATAGAAATTCAAAAAGTCGTTAATGTAGGTTCAGTGTAGAGGTTTTCTAACTGCTGGTGTGTGGTAATCCTCAAACAGGAGCGCCAGAACCTGGGGTTAGGCCCGCCCCCCTCCCCCACCTCTACCATTCAGTAGTTTTCTTTTGCGTACTAAACAGTTGGCACTCGATATCACTGTTGAAACCATCGGACGGTGGCTGCTACCGAATCGCCCGCAACTGGGCCTAAACACGGCATAATGGAATTACGAAGCTCGTTCCCAACACCTAAACACAGATGTCTACACCCAGAAAAAATATATATGTATTGTTTCTATACTTTATGTTCCTAATGATCCTTCATATCAGGCTACATGCATTACTATAATTATGTACCACCCAGCACATAATAATAAATATTATTATTGCACACTTTAAAAAGGCTTAATCTTACTCGTCCCTGCCCCTAGAAAAAAATTATTATGAGCCTGAGCCAGCCCCCGGAGCTTCAGTGTTGATTTGTGAAAGCATCCCTCTCCTCAGACTATCTCCTTTACCATTTGTCATAATCCCTTTCTATAAAAGTATTATTTTAAATATCCGGGGTAACTCCCCGGTCAGTGTGTGTGTGTCGGGTGGAGGAGGGAGGGGAAGGGGTAAAAGGCTACATCGACAGGAATACTCGGTTAGTTCGACATTAATCTCCCAAATAGAGTAGGTGATTTTTCATTCACAAATTTGTTGGGTTGGTCGACTTTCTGAGGGTTACGGGTGTGTCCCGCTCTGTTTGGTTTCTGCGATGTCTTGCATTTACGTTTTCATTCCGAGAAAAAGAAAATGCATGTGACATGGGTTGCAGCACTCTCTGTGGGGTGTTGTGTTAGATCCAGTTTCTCCGTGTTTTTGGATTGTTACAAGTGCTAGCGTGCTGAAATATACAACACGCGATGTCAACGGCATTGCGGAACAACCCCCGCAACCGTGCGCGAAGGACCCGGGGCTCAGGAAGTACCACTCAGAAGTGAGCTAGTGTGTTTATAGGTGGGGTCTAGGGAGATTAACGTCGAATTAACCGAACACTCATCCTGGAGAAGAAGACAATTTGAATGAAGACCATTTATGAACGAATGCTAGAGGAAAATACAGGATTGTATAAAACGCTTTTGCGCAAGGTTGCCTGAATGTGGAACTGACTGTGGATGCGTCAAGAAAGGACGGATGTTAGGAA
>CAJHNH020000946.1:307500-317500 GCA_905116865.2 Candidula unifasciata | reverse complement strand
GTAGTAGGACCTTGTATATAAGGCTTTTGGACAGTAGTAGGACCTTGTATATAAGGCTTTTGGACAGTAGTAGGACCTTGTATATAAGGCTTTTGGACAGTAGTAGGACCTTGTGTATAAGGCTTTTGGACAGTAGTAGGACCTTGTATTTAAGGCTTTTGGAAAGTAGTAGGACCTTGTATATAAGGCTTTTGGACAGTAGTAGGACCTTGTATATAAGGCTTTTGGACAGTAGAAGTACCTTGTGTATAAAGCTTTTGGACAGTAGAAGGACCTTGTGTATGAAGTTTTAGGGCAGTAGAAGGGCCTTGTGTATAAAGATTGAGGACAGTAGAAGGGCCTTGTGTATACAGATTGAGGACAGTAGAAGGGCCTTGTTTATAAAGATTGAGGACAGTAGAAGGGCCTTGTGTATAAAGATTGAGAACAGTAGAAGGGCCTTGTGTATAAAGATTGAGGACAGTAGAAGGGCCTTGTGTATACAGATTGAGGACAGTAGAAGAGCCTTGTGTATAAACATTGAGGACAGAAGAAGGGCCTTGTGTATACAAATGAGGACAGTAAAAGGGCCTTGTGTATGAAGAATTAGGACAGTAGAAGGGCCTTGTGCATGAAGATTTAGGACAGTAGAAGGGCCTCGTGCGTGAAGATTTATAGCAGTAGAAGGGCTTTGTGTATGAAGATTTAGGACAGTAGAAGGGCCTTGTGTATGAAGATTTAGGACAGTAGAAAGGCCTTGTGTATACAGATTGAGGACAGTAGAAGGGCCTTGTGTATGAAGAATTAGGACAGTATAAATGCCTTGTGTATCAAGCTTTAGGACAGTAGGAGAGCCTTGTGTAGCTCTAGGACACTAGAAGAGCCATGTTTATGAAAATTTAGGACAGTAGAAGGGCCTTGTGCATGAAAATTTAGGACAGTAGAAGGGCCTTGTGCATGGAGATTTACAGCAGTAGAAGAGCCTTGTGAATTAGGATTTAGGACAGTAGAAGGGCCTTGTGCGTAAAGATCTAGTACAGTTGAAAGTCCTTTAGTATCAAGCTTTAGAACAGTAGGAGGGCCTTGTGTATGAGGCTCTGAGACAGTAGAAGGGCCTTGTGTATGAAGCTTTAGGACACTAGAAGAGCCTTGTGCTTGAAGATTTAGGACAGTAGAAGGGCCTCGTGCTTGAAGATTTATGGCAGTAGAAGGGCTTTGTGTATGAAGTTTTAGGACAATTAAAGGGCCTTGTGTAGAAGACTTTGTTTATGAAGCTTTTGGTCAATATTTTCCTTGTGGACGCAGATTTAGGACAATTAAAGGGCCTTGTGTATAAAGCTTTAGGACAGTTGAAGACTTTGTTTATGAAGCTTTTGGTCAATATTTTCCTTGTGGATGAAGATTCAGAGAGGTAGAAGAACCTTGTGTATGAAGATTTCGGTCATTAGAAGGGACTTTTGTTTGAAGCTTTAGGACAGTAGAAGGGCTTTGTGTATGATGATTTAGGGTAGTAGAAGGGCCTTGTGTATAAAGATTTCGGTCATTAAAGGGGCTTTTTGTTTGAAGCTTCAGGACAGTAGAAGAGCTTTGTGTATGATAATTTAGGTCAGTAGAAGGGCCTTGTATATGAAGATTTAGGACCGTACAAGGGCCTTGTGTATGAAGCTTTAGGACAGTAGAAAGGCCTTGTGTAGGAAGATTTAAGGCAGTAGAAGGGGCTTGTGTATGAAGCTTTAGGATAGTAAAAGGGCCTTGTGTATGATGATTTAGGACAGTAGAAGGGCCTTGTATAAAAAGATTTAGGGCCGTACAAGGGCCTTGTGAATGAAGTTTTAGGGCTGCGTTTGCTTGTGTGTGTATGTTTTTACATGTACATGTCTGTGTGCATGTCTGTGCATTTGACTGTAGGCATGTCTGTGAGTCTGTATTTCTATGTGTATGTCTCTATGTGTGCCACTATGTGCTTGTCTTTATGTATGTTTATGTGTGTGGATGCGTGTTTGTGTGTGTGTGTTTGTGTGCTTGTGGCTGTGTATATGTATCTGAGTGTGCGGAAATACCCTGTTCTACATGAGCTATGAAGGTTAGGATTTTTGTGTGTCAACATTCCTTCACTTTACCGAATATTCGAACCGGAATCTTTTGTGTTCTTAACTACTAGGCCAGCCTATCCGCGTGTACATACTGACTTCTACTCTCGTTTTAAACTGATCATGTAATTTATCCAAACATAAACTAGAAGCAAGTGGGGGCTCCTCGTTATTTAATTCTGAAACCAAGCTACATATTTGTAATTTTAATGTTATTTAACTTGTCACTTATGTCAGTGGGAGTTGGAGGATTCCTGGGGGCATAGAACGAAAGTTAAACAGTGGAAAACACATACCTAAGGAAACTGATGAACAATAAATCGGATAAATTGGAGACAGTTAAATAAATAAGATAAATGTCTGTACAATGGCTGGTATCAACATATAAGACTAGGAAGATGGCGATAGGCTGCGTATATCGAGAGGAAACCCAAGTTCAAGGTGTCTCCTTCGTGCCAAAGAACTGCATGGCTGTTGGGTGAACAGTCGTTAACGAAGGCAGTCAGGACGTTGTTGGGGCGACGCTTGCTGGTGGGTGTAATGTCCTAAATCCGTTCCCCAGCTAATAGTGAGGGTACTGCTGGGGTGACCGTTTATAAACCCTCACATAACGCTTCAGGTCCAAATGGACACTGGGCAAGGCCACTGTTTTGAGCCGCGGCATACATTTTCGCTTCTACCAGACGGTGGTCGTTGCATTTTTGCTCCATTGTAGACTGGAAGGATATAGTTTCGTTGCCCAGCTTCTGAGCTAGTGCATGGCGTGACACTGTGAGCTGCGGCTTTTATTTGGAATATTTTTCAACTGTGACCAACATGTTGGTGTGAAATGTAGATTCAGAAAATGGCGCGATGCTGGTTGTCGCAATATTGGTGGGGCCATTATGTGGTTAAAATTGATCGCGTGTGCAACTGCTGATCTTTTGGTGACTTCTGCTACCATCAATGATGAATCGCATTTCTAATGTCGGACTGTTTATGTTAGCACTTCGGATGGCTACCGTATGCTTTAATGCGTGTGTACGCTAGATTTGCTGAGACAGCAGTCTGCCAATCTTTCAACAAGGGACTGTGATAAACATTCTGTGTGTTTTTCGTTGGCAAAAGGAGCAGAGCAAATATGGGGCGACTCGTTTGCTATGAAACTGAAACTAAGTTTACCAGATTACCAGATTACCAGATATGGAGAAGATAAACGGACAGAGAATCCCCAAACAGTAAAATGGGAAATAAATAAACAAAGGACAAGAGGACGTCAAAGATACCTCAGTTCGAACACTGACGACAGAAGCTAACGGTGCTGGACTTGATCTTATCCATAATATCGAAAATATTTAACAGAGTTGAACAAGGTGAAAAAATATACTGCCAGAACTCTGTGACTTATAACGACACATACGGACGATTGCAATTATGATAGGGATGTTGATGATGTTGAAGGAATGTAATGTAGTGGTGAGAGAACGTGGACTCAAAAGGCAAAGTAAACGATTTTCTTTTTCTATCCTATATGACCTAATCTCTCTCCGGAGAACGTGTAGCTACCTACCGAGAGGGTCACGTACAGAGCGAACTCTGTAGCTCATGATATGCTCCTAAAAATCTCCGTTAAAAACAGTACTTGTGAACTGAACAACGCGTCTGTGAAACGGATCCTTGACTTTCAGAGCGCCAGGCAAACGGTTTGACCACTTTGCCACATAGACCTTCCCACCCCCTTCCTCTCTTGCCCCCCCCCCCTTTTTACCCCCTACCACACCCCCCATTTTCCACTTAACCACGCAGACTTTCTTTACAAAACTTGACAGAAACGCGACGCCGCAACGAAACATGATGTCACTTATCTCAGGCACGGCATATTAAAATGCAGACAAATTTTTGTTTAAACCACAATACTAGAATACCACACTTGAAATGATTTACGCCTACCCAGGCATGTGAACTAGCAGTGAGAGAACGCCCAGTCAAACGACACTCAGTATATCCACACATACAACCAACGACTGTCTTGGCGCTATAAGTTTACATAGAACATATTTGCATTGAGTTATGTTTGCTGTGCACCATTTGGGTTTCTTTGACTCCTTGTTTGTCTTTACTGCTGTCAAATGTAAATATGAGACTTTTCAAACGCATTCTCTTCGGTTCAGGCGTTTGGCATTCGCTTACTGCTATATGTTTACCTTTTGTAGAGTTCTGTATTTTGTCGACAAACGAGCCGCAACAAAGTCTGTGCAGTCGATGTAAAAATCTTAGTATGTGGAGCGAGGTCATATTGAGTTATACTCAACAAATTTATAAATATGCGTTGCACGTAAGACAAATATATAAGTGCGTATGTGTATGTGTGTATATGTTTGTATGCATTTATGTGTGGATGTGCGTGCATCCTTGCAGGCGTGATCGTACGGAAGAAATTAGATATTTATAAATGTCTAAATGCACTGGAGAATTTGTAAAAATTGAAACATGCATCCATGTATTATTTCAGTAATTCTTTATTTATATAATGTTTGCGTGTGTGTGTGTGTATTTGTGTGTTTGTAAGTGTGTATGTAATGTGTATATTTACACTTATAGACACACTTAATCAAAAATGGAAGTAAATATAGATTAGGTAAATAAACATCGTACATATGACACACTTTTGGCACACCAGCTTGGGTGGATTAGAATGTTGCAATTGCGGCTTTGTTGTCGAGATTGCTAAGACAGCAAAACTTCTGTAACACAACACAGTACAAAATATACACGTGTTTATACTATTGGTTACTGTGTATCCTGCTTCGCTGTATACGTGGTATGGTAGATTAGCAAATACAGGAATGATGTGAGAATATGCAGAGTGTGTTGGCACACGGAATGAAAACGAAGCTCGACAGCATTCAGAGCAAGTCTCGGATGGAATAATATACACAACTTGTTACTAGATACGCTGAAGCCTATGTTGCTTGTGTTATTAAGTTAGTACTACTGATATGTTATAACTGTTGCATTCATCGACAATGGACTGGATTTCTAGTGTCGGACTGTTTGTGTTGATTTTTCTGGCCGCTGCCTTCTGCAATTGATGAGTGTGTATGGTATTATCGGCTTTGCTAAAACTGCAGTCTGTGATTATTTGTTCCCCGCTAGGGTCACTGATGGAAATTGTGTGTGGTTTTCGTTGGTATATGAATAGAGCAACTATAGGGTGATCCGTCTGTTGTCATGTTGGAACTGTTAAGTGAAGGAGATGTTTTCTTTGGCCATGTGATGAGAAGGAAAAAACAGAGTATATCGTGTCAGTAGAAAAGTTGGAGAGAAGGAGAGGTAGAAGGAGACCGAAAAAATGTTGCTGGACATCATGGCATAGAGGGTCATCTGCATCAGAGTTTATTGGAAGTACACCAGCCAAAGGGTTGTGGATAGACTAAACTACTAACGTCACACGGCATGGACTTTTAGAAAACGAATAAGATTTTTCAAAGATGGTTCAGATGACTCGTGTTTTAACAAAGCGGAAAACATGCACAATTTTACTATAAGAATGTGGCTTGTGAGGCCCCCCCCCTCTCTACACCACCCCCCCCCCCACATAACCACACACACACACACACACACACACACACACACACAAGACTTGCGACGCACAGGTGGAGAAACGCTGTTTTAGATAAATGTGGCTCTTAGAGCAGTTTACGATGTGGCATCTTTTGTGCCACATCTCTCTTCGTCCAAGACATGTTTTCTCTCTCTCTCTCTCTCTCTCTCTCTATATATATATATATATATATATATATATATATATATATATATATATATATATATATATATATATATATATATATATATATATATATATATATATATATATATATATATATATATGTGTGTGTGTCTCTCTATCTCTCTCTTTTTTCTCTCTATCTCTCCCCCCTCTCTATCTCTCTCTCTTTCTCTCTCTTTATCTCTCTATCTCTCCCCCTCTCTATATCTCTCTCGTTCTCTCTCTCTATCTCTCTCTCTTTCTCACTCGAGGCGGACACCATGCCTGGAGACCACGCAGCCCCTATATTTGATAGACCAATCGGCACTTAGTAGATGATGTAAATAAATGTCCCTTTTCCACTCCTTCAGGCGTATAAGGCATATAGGGCTAGACCTATATTTTTATAGACCAATCAGAACAAGATGGGTGTTGTGGTCAGCGTCACGCCGGCTTCCTTTACTTTCCCTGACAGAACCCGGAAACCTCTCAAGTCCGGGTTGACCTGAGAGTCATGGTCGTTTTTGCAAAAAAGTCCGGCTCCGCCAGGGATATCCCACGACCTTACGATCCCAACGCTAGCGTCTAGCCGCTATGCCACGGCAACTCTCCCCTTAACATACAGCGGCTTTAAAATTCTGATTCTCTTTAACCCCTTTGTCATACTTCCCCCCTCCTCCTTTCTAGCCTCTAAGTGTGATTACAGACAGTAATCAACATCATGTAGCAGGTCCTTTGTGAAAGTCCATTTTAACACGGTGTACCTGAAGGAAACTCTGTCTCTCGCCAGCTCTCTTGCCTCGTGAACTTTCATATCCAAAAAATGACAAATAGTCTGTACCCGTCTTGGCGTTAGTCGGCCCCTGACCCTCCTTCCGGGTACCAGGTTTTCTGCATTTTTATTGTTTTGTTTTTTGTTTTGTTTTTGTTTCTAATGCACTATAGTGCTTGATATAACCAACATATTTCAACTTCCGAGACTAGATGCTGTTTATATTACATTCTTTTCTTCTTTTTCGATGGTGTTATGAGAAGCTTAATGTAGTATTTCATTTCAAAAAAAACTTTTTTTTTTGCTTGAAAATCTGTAAAGGGGGGGGGGGGGGGGGGGGGGGGTGTAGTTTAACTGCAATAATCTATGCGTGCTGTGATGTTTTAAAGTGATCCTATAGATGTTTTGTTTGTTTAAGTTGAATTCCTCCTTCTCATTCTCTTCCTTCTATTCCTCATTCTCCCTTCATCTTCTTGTTGTTTGCTACTCCTCTCTCCCTTTACGCTAGTGACTTGGGCTAAAGAGGTAAAGTATCTACTAGATCATTTTTTCGATGCGCTGTATCAGCTAGTCTATATTTCTGTACTTATGGTGATCCGTATCCGACAATTGGCACTTTGTGTCACTGGGGGTTAATCGCTAGTTGTGCGGTCCTGGTGGGTTTGAACTTCACCCACCCACTTAGCCAATGTTTCGAAGGCAGCTTATCTCTATTAAGATTAACCGCTCATTAGTTGTTGTAGTGGTCCATTTTTGTCATTGATAACCCAGTACGGTGATAAATATGAATGTCTAATAACATAACTACATGTCTCTGAGGAAACAAGTCTGTAAGACAGGACACAAGGATACATGCTCCTTTAGATTGTTGTAGTGGTCTATTTTTGTCATTGATAACCCAATACGGTTTTAAATATGAATGTCTAATAACATAACTACATGTCACTGAGGAAACAAGTCTGTAAGACAGGACACAAGGATACATGCTCCTTTAGATTGTTGTAGTGGTCAATTTTTGTCATTGATAACCCAATACGGTGATAAATATGAATGTCTAATAACATAACTACATGTCACTGAGGAAACAAGTCTGTAAGACAGGACACATGGATACATGCTCCTTTAGATGGCAACGTTTGAGTGGCATGTGCGGTGGAGGATGGTCGGGTAGCTTGGAGGTAAAGTACTCCCGTCATCTTCATGTAACAGATCCTTTACAGATTGTCGCTGCCATCACAGCCAGACCGAAAGAAACACAAGGTACAAGCTTCGAACACTCTCCCGCATCCAGCACTATCCTGCCTGGGATGTCTCCATACTTTATGTCCTCCTTCATGGAAGTATGCCCGTGGCTATCTTTTCCGGTACCTTGTTCTCCACCATGTGTCTTTTTTCCATGCCACTTTAACGGTTGGAAATGGCCACAGTGTTTCAGAGTTGACGCATTTCTCGGGACAGTAATGTAAACGTGTCCCACCCGAATCACGTGCAAATACACTGGTAGATATCCCTCTTTGTTACATCGGCGACCGGATCGGCCAATAGCTCGCAGGTAGACGACTTTGTCGCCGTTTGGAACAGTATTTGGGTGTATATCCTTTTATCTCATCAACACTGCATGAGTCCTTTTCATGGCTCTTGGTGGCGTGCAGTGCTAAACCATTTTATATGGCACACATAACTTGGGCACAGTTAAAACCTAAAGCTCCGCCTTCTAGGATTCTGGTTTAACGTGTCGATTTTCATTTTTTTTTTTTTTTTTTTTTTTAATTTTTTTTTGGATTTTTTTCTAGCAAAGCACATGCCTAACGTCTTTGCTACCCCGGCTGCTCTTCTAGGCACAGTACAAGTGGCCATCAAAGACAATACCACAATAAAAAGTTGGTTCGTTAGTTGAATGTCCGTTACAGGACGTTGCGAAGTAACGCCAGTATTTATTGGCTGTCTGTGATTTTACTATACGGTCAGGCTTATAATAGCTCACCATTGCTTCTCTAAACGGTCCACTGTCGATACTACCGTTGAAACCAATGTCATGCGGTCTGCTGCTAAATCACCTGCATCAGGAACCTAATCCGGCAGCCTGGAATTACGAAGCGTGTTCGCTACGTTTAAGCCGTAGAGGCCGACGTGCCACAAATATCTCTAGACAAAGACCAGTAAAATAGACACATGACGTAATGTTTGACCTGAGCTGGGAGTCATGAGAGCGCCGTGTGATATAACATCCCTCCTGGTTCACCTGCCTTGACATTCCATGTGCGCTGTTAAGCATGATATAACATTTGTAGTGTGAACACAAAAGACAACAAGAGAGAATGTTAACTGTGTCGCAATGAAGGCCATTAAAACATTAATTGTTTGTGTAATGCCAAGAGGTTACTCTTTCAGTCCCTGTCAGCGCCACATTTGTAAGTTAGGGATAGTACTGATGTATTTGTTGGCACCTCTCCGTCTTTCCAAGGAAATGTTACAGTGTGATAGGTGAAGGCTGGGAATCATATCTCATGGTGATAACGAGTGTGACAAGTCAGACCCTTCATTGTTTAAAAAACGGGATTCCGTAGGTAGTGCACATTCTTTACTGGACTTTGCAAACCAACCCCACCATTAATTAGCTGTTGTATGGTTTTACTAGACTTATGTACCTTTCGTAGTTTGCTATTCTGCTGACATTCTAAACGATATGAACATCAAGTAAGATTGGCTGATAAACAGCATCTTATCTCGTAAGCTGAAATATTTTGGCCATATCAAACGCCAGGACGGATTGGAAAAGTAATAACAGAAGACACGGTACCAAAAAGTACCAGCAGGGGCCCAGCAACACAAAGATGGGCACATGATATCAGTGACTCCTTGTATGGGAAAGAGCACGAGACAAGAGAGTTGGCGAGAGACCAAGTTTCTTTCGGGCAGACTGTGATAAGAGCGACGTTCTGCAAAATACCTACTACATAATGATGATCTTGAGGTTGCTATTGCTTTCCAAACAGTGTGACGCTCACCTGGTTATTGAAATTAACGCAAAGAGTTCTGCTTTCATATCCCTAGCAACTGACCTTACACCCGAAGTATACTGGGTTTCGTTGAAACTGTGTTCACATTCCCTAAACCAAAGACGTCGACTGCCCACAATAATTGCTAGAAATTTCCGGGTCATTGCTGCTAATTAATGTTCACGCGTATCAGTCAAAGCATAATGTGTTTAACTGTATATGTTACATTCAGTCATGAAAAAATACTGTCATAACTGCTTTTCACAAACTGATGTGTGACACGCCTTAGCAGAAGTGAAATACTCTTGATTCTGCTGTCTGTGTGGCTTGTGAGCAGTCACTGTGACTTTCTGGACCTGGAAAGTAAAATAGCGTTTGATTCCTTGGACATGGTCGTGCAGTGATATTGTTA
>CAJHNH020000946.1:297500-302500 GCA_905116865.2 Candidula unifasciata | reverse complement strand
TGACGTGCGCAACAATACACACGGGTGTCCGATCTCACCACCCAGAGACCAGGGGAAATTACTAGAGGTCCACGTGAAAAAAATCCCAGCCTTCACCGTGACCTGAACTCAGGACCTCCAGCACACGAGGCGGCCACCCTGCCTTGAGACCACGCAGCCCTCTCACTAGCTTGAAATTGGTCAGTTAAAGTGTGACTCTATCTAGTTTCCCGCTTTTTGTAAACGTATACAGCAAAGGACCTTTTTCCATGCCTTAAGGCTATAGGGCATATAGGGCTAGACCTATATTTTATAGACTAATCGGCACAAGATAGGTGATGTGGTTAGCATCACTCCGGCCGCCTTCCCTTCCCTGGACTGCACACAGTACCCACTCAAGGCCGCGTTGACCTGGGAGCCAAGGTCATTTTTGAAAAAAGTCCGGCTCGGCCAGGGAGCGAACCCACAACCTTCCAATCCCCGGCAAGCGTCTAGCCGCTCCGCCACGGCGACTCCCTTTGTAAACGTATATACTTTTTTTGTCCATTTGAGTGTATGATGTTTGTTAGGCACCGTATGGTTTGTCTTCACCTATGTGCTACAATGCAAGCCTGCTTGTTTGCTGTCATGTATGTGTGTCCAGTGTTTGCCTCCCGTTTTCCTACATGCAGATCACATTATTCTAGATTTATTACAATCCTAAAAAGCAGAACCTGTAAGGCACCTGGATAATTATAGTGGAGAAAGGTTAGTTGCGTATCCTATAGGACGTTGCAGAACCAACCCCAAGTGGTTTTTCTAGGCAAATTTACGTCCAGTAGTTTGCCATGGCTTTCTTGGCGGTCGACTTTCTTGATACCAATGTCGAAACCAACGCAAGACGCATGGCCCGCAGCTGGTATCGAACCCGGCATCCCGGCATTACGAAGCGTTCGCATCGACTTAGCCACCGAGCCGACTTACAGTTGAGAAAAGTCGCAATAAAAACTAGACACAGAAACGAAAGAAAAGACGATGATATACATAAACCATGAAAATGCTTCTGACACCGTCGGCGTATTTATTTCAAAGTTCCTTTGTTGCACCACAGACAGCGTCCTTGACTTTGATAGAACACTGTGGGAAAGTCTACCTGGGACGATGCTCCTGCCCTCTCCCCACCTGGGTTGATCTACCTCCATTCCTTCCACCGGGAATGATGTTCTAGATCCCCCCCCCCCCCCCCCCCGTATCCTGAAAGACATTTCTCGTGCCATTTCCTTATCTTGCATAGTTGTCTATGTCTCGCTGATACACACACTCCCTGGGGTATCAGGGAGTGGCCACAAATCACATTTTTGTTGTGAGCTGGATGTTGACTTTTCTGTGTCCAGAACAGAGACTGTGTTGGAGGAATGTTTTTTTCACCACACTCAGATACAGACTCTTATGGGGACAGTAAGATTCTGTGAAATGAAGTATAAAAAGGGGTAAGATGGCAAGGGAGAGAAGAACGGGAAAGAAAGAGGAAGGAGGAGGAGAAGAAGAGGAAGATGAGAAGAAGAGGAAGAAGAAGAAGGGTTAGAAGAGTTTTGAACAAGAAGAAATAATGTTGAACAAGACGAAGTAGCTGAACTAGCTCTCTCTCCTGATTTATGTGTCTTCTGTTGTTGTCATAATCGATCGGTCTCTTTTAAATTTGTACATGTCAATTAGTGTTCATTACTGCTTTCTAATTAATACAAATTACAGTAACCTGCAGTTCACATTTGCTTGGCACCGCAGGGCAATGAGGACGAATCATTTTGGTTACAGACGTAGCATCCTCCTGCTCATCATCATCATCACACCACCGTCATCATTGTCACCGCGATCTTTTTTCATCTGTAAATAATGTTCGGTCCTTAAGCTAGTCTTGAATCATTCCTACCATTCAGTGTTTGTGGTTTTTCCGTCTTCTATCAAATCCCCCTTTGTAAGTTCACTCACAACAGTATTATCACAATCTATCACAAACAGGCAGTGGCATTCCTCGCTATTGTTTGCTAATCTACGAACAGAAGAAGTGCAACATCCTGGTTACAATATGTTGGTTACAATTTGGTGGTTACAATATAATGGTTACAATATAATGGTTACAATATGATGGTTACAATACTGTGGTTACAATATTGGGTTTATAACATGGTGGTAACAATATTGTGGTTATAACATGGTGGTTACAATATTGTGGTTACAATATGGTGGTTACAATATTGTGGTTACAATATGGTGGTTAAAATATGGTGGTTACAATATGATCGTTACCATATTGCGGTTACAATATTGTGGTTACAATATTGTGGTTACAATAATGTGGTTACAATATTGCGGTTACAATATGGTGGTTACAATATTTTGGTTACAGTATGGTTGTTACAATATGGTGGTTACAATATGGTGGTTACAATATGGTGGTTACAATATGGTGGTTACAATATGATCGTTACCATATTGCGGTTACAATATTGTGGTTACAATATTGTGGTTACAATAATGTGGTTACAATATTGCGGTTACAATATGGTGGTTACAATATTTTGGTTACAGTATGGTTGTTACAATATGGTGGTTACAATATGATGGTTACAATATTGAGATTACAGTATTATAGTTACAATTTGGTGGTTATAATATTGTGTTAACAATATGTTAGTTACAATATGGCGGTTACAATATGGCAGTACAATATGATTGCTACAATATTGTGGTTACAATATTGTGGTGACAATAATGTGGTTACAATATTGTGGTTACAATATGGTGGCTACAATATGGTGCTTGCAATATGGTGGTTACAATATTATGGTTACAATATGGTGGTTACAATATGGTGGTTACAAAACGGTGCTTACAATATGGTGGTTACAAAACGGTGCTTACAATATGATCGTTACCATATTGCGGTTACAATATTGTGGTTACAATATTGTGGTTACAATAATGTGGTTACAATATTGCGGTTACAATATGGTGGTTACAATATTGTGGTTACAGTATGGTGGTTACAATATGGCGGTTACAATATGATGGTTACAATATTGAGGTTACAGTATTATAGTTACGATTTGGTGGTTATAATATTGTGTTAACAATATGTTAGTTACAATATGGTGGTTATAATATGGTGTTACCAATATGTTAGGTGCAATATGGTGTTAAGTGAGTAACTGAGTGAATGACGTTTGACCCCAGAATGGACCGAACTACCAGCGATTAACAGCCGGTGACTCAAGGTGCTACTGTTCGGATGAGAACATCTAAGTGCAAGTCCCAGAAACCCCTTTTAAACCGTTTGCTTATATTAGGGCCCCGATGACAGTCAGGGTGGAGCTTTAGAATTAGAAAAACAAATGTATGTCACATGTTGGATGTGTTTATAATATGGTGGTTACAACTTAGTGGTTATAATTTAGTGGTTATAATTTGGTATTTACAATACAATAGTATTAATATGGTGGTTGCAATACAGTAGTTATAATTTAATTTTTATAATACCATAGTTACAAAATAGTGGTTATTATTTAGTGGTTATATTATAAAGGTGGTTACAATACAGTGGTTATAATTTAGTGGTTATAATATGATGGTTACAATACAATGGTATTAATTATGGTGGTTACAATACAGTGGTTTTAATTTAGTGGTTATAATACGGTGGTTACAATACAGTGGTTATTTTTTAGTGGTTATATCAAAAAGGTGGTTACAATGCAGTGGTTATAATTTAGTAGGTATAATATAGTTGTTACAATATGGTGGTAACAGTAAGGTGGTTAAAGTGTGGTGGTTACAATACAGTTTTATCAATGTCGTAATTACAATTCAGTAAGTAAAGTAAAACACCGTTTTCAGTGTTGACGGGTCTATTTTGCATACAGCGTTTGACCTATATTTTATAAACATATCACCGCGCGGTTGATGATGTGGTCAACATCACGCCGGTCTCCTTTACTTCCCAAGTCGGAAACCTGTACCGATTTCAGCTTTGGTCGACTTTGAAGCCAACGTCATTTATGGAAAGAAAAAAGTCCCGCTCCGCCAGAACCCGAACCCACGATCATCCACAGGCGAGTGTGGAGCCGCTAGGCTGCTGTATCTTCCCAGTGACAACACAGTGGTTAAAATATAGTTGGTAATATTTACTGGTTTCAATATAGATGTTATAATATGGTGCTCAACATTTAATGGGTTTTACATAATGGGTAACTCAAGTCGTTTACTATATGGTGGATGTAATGGCTATATTACAGCGGTTAATGTGTGGAACGTTATTTTACCACTATATGTTGCCTAATGACAAAGGTTGTATATGTGTGCGCGTATGAGAGTATGTGTTTATCTGTGTACAGCAGATGTACACGCCTGTCGGGTGTCTGCGTTGCCAAGTGGTCAAGGCTTTTGCCATGCTCTGTGACGGTCATGTGTTCGCTTCCCGGCAGCGTAGTTCAGTTCATGTATGCAGTATTTACAGAGACCTATGTGGATCGTGGGCAGAGCTACATAGATCGTTGAATGTGTGGCGCTTTCGGTAGAGAAGCAGATGGGAGAAAACCCGGTGCAGTAAAGTTCTCTAGACTTTAACGCCTCCCCCCCCCCCCTCTCCTTTAGCCAACCCCTGAGCTTACTATAACTCGCAAACCTTCTAGTCCAAAGTAGCAGTGGCATAGCGACTAGGCACACGATCTTCGACCCTAAGGTCTTTGGTTCAAATCCCTATCCAGCCGTAAATCCTCAGGCTTAAAGACCCCCCTGCCTACACCGCAAAACTGGTCTAATAAGGGCAGTAATTGGCAATTTGTACCTGATCCTTGCCCTTTTACTAAACCCCTAACAGGTGTGCCTACAAACCCTCCCATCTACCCACGTCACACATACTCTCCATGCAAAACAGTAGGTTTCTACATTTGGGGTAACCATAATTTAAAAGCACTATAGTAATAGTAATAATAGTGGTAATGATATTGTGCTGAATGGTAAATAAATAAAATACTATTTGTCAA